>JAODUK010002408.1:0-12112 GCA_027564635.1 Typhlichthys eigenmanni | reverse complement strand
TACATTTGTGAAGCACTTTGTGATTTTTATCTGTGAAATGTGCTATATAAATACATTTTACTTACTTACTTACTTACTAATGCGGGAGGCGGTGTCCGGGCCGCGGCCTGACGGTGAGGCTAGCTAGCATGTGTGTCGGAGTGGTCCCTGAATGCCACCGATAATCACCATAATGAATGTAAGGTCCAGGATACACAGACATGCGGCTGCAAAAATAAGCCCCAAGCAAAAGACCATGTAACAACATTACAGCACCTTCTGCTCTGTAAAACATTAGAGAGCCAGCTAGGCTTTGGTTACATAGCGTTCTGCGAGTCTATTATGCTATCACTTGTCAGTCATAAAGTGCTGGAGTGCTTGTATTTTTATATATGCACACACAATTACAATTTTTATTAATTGTTTAATAGACACAATTCATGTCTCACTATATTTCTCAAATATTCTCAAAAATGTGTAACAACTCACACACTAGAGTACAAAGCTATAACCTCTGGGTCTGATTTTAACTTTGCCCTCAGACAACACACTTAAGCTGTCAATAACCAACACGTCACAATAACACAGACTGTGTTTGTTGCACACTGAAGGGATTAATTCACACTACTACCAACATTTTTAGAATTGAGAAAGAAACTCTGGCAAAGAGAAATTGATAAAGGTACAGTAAACATTGACATATGGTGGTTACTATAAGAGAATACTACATGCTGTTTTGGTTAAATAAAAAAAACGTCTTTTTGAAATATCACACTGAGATAATATGTATGGAAAAGTCAGGGATGTTCCCAGATCTATTTTAAGGACTTTAGCTCCCCAGATATATGAATTAGCCCCCCATTAGTACTACTGTAAATTGTAATTTTACCAAGTTAAACTTTTGTACAATTGTAAACATTTTGGTAGCAGTGATTTGAATGAATCCGTTCAACAGTCGTGTAGTCTGTGTTACTGACAGCTTGTGTGTGTGTTGTCTGAGGGCAAATGATGTCTGATGTCATTGTTTGCAAGTACTGAAATATACACTGTAGCCTACATTCTATTCTTCAGTATTGGCCCTTGCCAATTGCTGAAGTATTACCTTTGGCCTCACTGGGACAGGTTTCCTATTGGCCTCTTGTTGCTTTTCAAGTATAAATAATCGGGAACCTTCACACATCTTAACAGTGCCCGCTGAATAATGCATGGCTGAAATTACGGCTTCTGCGATATCTGTTTGCAACAAGGCCTTCTCTCTTTCCACCTGATCACTGCCCATAACTCTCTCTGTCGGAGAAAGTGGGACGACTTGAGCATAAACTGCAGATAAGAGATTTTTGCATTAAATGGCAACCTACGCCAGTGAAATTGTACGAGCTTGGGGGGAAATATACCGTTGGAAATTACTAGAAAAACCACACAGCTGAAATGGTTGGAAATGGAATACATCCTTCAATCTTGACTGTCTTGACGGTCTTGACTGCAGGCATTTGGCTTCTGTTTACCTTGTTTATGCATTGGCCAATATTAGCGTTCTCTTGAGGTTACTCCATAAGGAAACTTTCTTATTTACAGTGAAGTACAGTAAGCAGCATCAATAAACACCCAACTGGTACAACTGGTCTGTTTACGTGCAAACAATAACTCAGAATATCCCTCATAGATACAATTATTAAACCCTGCCTCGGGTAATGCCCCTGGTTTGAGAGCTGCAATGTGACCCATGAGTGTATTATTTTACACACTTATTTTAATTTAATTGTGGATTTCTAGCCGATTCAGATTGGCTACTGAAACTGCAGCCTACACAGTGTGCCCTGCACAGGTCTATGCAGCACCCTTGTGACCAAGCTAGTGATTAAGAATCCTAATTGTTCTCTGTGTTCTCTAGAAACCTGTACTCTGCAAAACAGAACAACATAGGAAACAAATGCCCTGGTGATAGAGGCTTGGTGGTTTTATGACCCGCTGTGTTGTTTCCTGATTATACTCTGCTCAGTGGTATGGAGGCCGTCCAAAAACTGTATACACTACTGAGCTAGCTGCTGTCTTGGGAGGAGGAAAACACATGGTACTTCAATAAAAGATAATAGAAATGACAATAAGATTTACCGTCTTCATTCATCTTCTTCATTACTGTCTCTCAGATGTTGGGAGTGAGCCAGCCCCCAGGTTCTAAGTCGGAAGCTCAGGTTATGCAAGGGAGGGCTGGTAATTTATTTCATTTAATCGGATGGTACACTGTGGTTGTTTTTGAGACTGCCACTTATTCATAAGGTAAGCAGCTACATAACAGTTATAAAATCTATTCCTTATGGTCCCTGCCTCTATCTCTGTGGGAAATTCTTATTCTGAACAAGTGCAAGTAGAAAGCAATGAAGAAGTACACTGACACTCTTTCATGTGTATACACTTGTACTTTTATACCTTATATCTTTTTAAATCTTTGAAAGTTAATATAGTGTGTGAATTTCACACAGTATATTGTGTGCCACAAGCCAACACTATTACATCCTCACAGTATTAAAACTAAATGCATTTTATTTGTACTGTAGAGCACTTTTCATGGTATTCAAAGGCACTTTACATACCGTACATTTGACTTATTCTGTAAAGCAACATATATAATCCGCAATATTAATCACACAATAAAAGCAGATTTTTAAAGGTGAGTTTAGATTATAGAGCAGTATTGATGCATATGTTTACTGTCTAACATCAGTGTGTAGACCATAGACTGTATATACACAGTATAAATGTGTGTAGACGGTACATGTTTTCTGGGGACCAGAGATCATAGCTGTTTCTTTGCAGTATAGTCTCTGAATTTCAGCGCTGAGTGTTCGCCCACTGAAGGCGTTGACATGCGTCAAGAGACGCCAGAGTTTTAGAACTGATTCTTTTTAATGGGGCAACACCCACTGGCGGCATCTGACGCGCGTTGACGCCAATGTTTAGAACGCGGTTCTATTTCTTGGGCATCAAGCCATTAAACCTGCATTGAATATCTGCAGGTTTCTGAGCTCCTCCGTCAGTTTGTCTTTACCTTTTGAATGTTGCGTTCCTTGAGGCCTTTAGGCTACTCTCCAAATGCTTGACCTGCTTAAAGGTGCTAGCAGGCTAACTTGTACTGGATGTTTATTATTTTTTGAGAGTGCGTTGTCAGAGTTTCTACACATTTTTCCATGGCTACCACGTTCCCTCCATCTTGGAAATAGTGTACATTAATGATTGTCCAAGCGAGTGGACATCTTTATACTGTACACTATATAGACTAGTGCATGCTTGCCTTGTATCACTTTGTTTTAACGTCATTTAAACTGTTGCATTTAAAGGCACAGTATAGTAATGTTGGTTGCCTCTGACGTGGTGTCAATATTTAGTTAACTTTTTTTTTTTTTTTTACTTTTATTGGTTCATAAATGTATTAATTTGAACTGCTTCATTGTTGGTACTATTTGTAACTTGAGAAGTTTAAGGCAATCGGTTACCTTAAATGAATTAAGGCAATGTGAAACTTTTAAGGTTACATTTAAGTATACTTACTGATTTGAGTAGCTAACTTTAAATGGTTGAAGGCAATGAGTTACACCAAATGATTTGAGTTAACTATACTTGGCAGTAGTTTCCTTTATAGGCCCATACATTTATATATGTCCATCTTCCACTATGGTGTGATCATTCAGCGTAATTTTCATTTGAACCTTTGGGGGGAGGGACATATAAAGCGGAGGGTCTGGGGGCCTTCCCCCGAAAATTTTGAGAATCAGACACTTCATTTTCTGCATTCTGGTGAATTCTTATTGAGCAATATGTGCCTTTTTTGCATCAATGTATGATGGAAATGTCTATGTATTTGAAGGAAAACAATAAATGCAGGAACCCTGGCACAATTAAAAATATATGGAATATACTTGTTCTAAATATTGAGGGGGACACATACATCCCTGCATCCTCCCTGAAATCTACGCCACCAATTCCTCACCAGTGTTGGGCAGTGGGCGTCGGCCTTTACTCTCTCTTTCCATGACTCTGGTCCAGGCCTACCCTACATAAGTGAATTTCACACTCCGCTTTGTATGGAGCAAAATGAGGTTCCATCACAGCTCAGTAAGTATAATGGGAGAGGACAGTGAGAGGCTTTCTAGTAATCATGCATGTCAGAGGAGATTTCTCACGGGCGGAAAACGCGGAGGAGACGGGAAGGAAGGCTTAGAGGCGCAGATAATGCCGCGGTACGGGCAGGGCTTGATGGATGCCAGAACAGGATGACTGGCCACTAATTGAGGAAATGGCAGCCCTGTTGTGTCTCGCCGCGAGTCGGCCAGGACTGCGGGAGGACAAATGAGGTCTCGCGAATCACACGGAAGACGCACGGCGTGATGGAGTATAATAGAGCAAATGAGATGAGGTACTGTAGCGCAGGCAGAGAGATCTACGGGACGCCCTCCCCGGGGAGCTATAGTCCACCTCAGTAGTGCTAGTTTAAAGAACGCATCAGGGATCAGCCTTCAGTGGACGACCTTAAAGGGTGCCCTATAGGATATTTTTAGCATTGAAAAGGTAGAATCAGTTAAACAAGTTCAAACACAACTCCCTCCAGTGCCATATGGGTGTTCCCTCAGAAGCTCTACCTCCCCCACCCACCCCCCTACACACACACACAAGGACACAAAGGAGATCATTCTGGAATAGATATCAAAACTGGGAAGATGTTAATAAAAACAACAACGCAGGAAGAGACAGATTCCGGCAGAAATTTGATTAAAAAGGTAGAGTGAGTCATTCTGGGGAAAGCACGTTATATCGTTATATCACAGTATATTGTTGAGTGGTGCGGTCTGCACCACATTGTTTGTGTTCCCAGAGCCAGGACTGTGTGTGTTTTGATCAGAGCCATGTAAAGAGAGAGTTGCGTCACCTCCGTTCACTCCAATGGACCGTTTTTTCACAGCAACGAAGCCTCAAAATAGTTCCCGGAAGTTAGATGGATGTAGTATTTTTAACCACAGTTTTAAAACTAAAACGTATAATGTAGATTTAGTCTAAGTCTTCAACTCTCTTCCCTGTTTAGTACATGTTTTGAAGCCTGGCATTCAGTCCACAACTGCCAAGACCTACGTTCGAACAAAATAAACATTACACCGACTTGAACGCAGCCTAATCGCCTCACGCCGCAAGTGCGCATGATAATTATAATAATTCAACCACGGCAAGGCAAAAACTGAGTCTGTCTGTATCCAGAGATTTTAGACGTAGGCCTACTTGCCCGAAATACATTAATAATAGCGATACGTCTGAGGAAATAAAGTTCAATTATATAGCCTAATAACTGTCAATTCATAGTTTTTAACGGTTAGCCCACTGAAAGTGTTGGAGCTCAGCTCCATGTAACGGAGCCCGGCTCCGGCTGGCTCCGGCCCAATAGCTATAGTTTCTGTATATTTTTTTGATGTTAGGTCAAATCATGTTGTTGTTAGCTAAACATTCATCTCAAGAGTTCAGATGGGGCTGGTTCTCACACTAGTATGGGGGTTGGTTGTTGGTCAATAAAGTAAAAGATGGCAGCATGCTAGAATTCAGTGATAAAAGTATTACTTTCCCTTATGTTAAGTGTTATAGGAACTCTGTTTAAGCAACAACATTGCCTTAGCCTGACAATTAGCCTGCCCCTAACCAGGTTAGTTTCAAAGCACAAGTGTGTAACAAACTAACATGGCTTTAGAGGTTGCAAAAGGTGGTTATGTTGTCACACAGGAAAAAAAGGATTACGTGAAGCAATCTGTGCTGAAAATATAAAATTAGTGTACGCTTTCACCAGCATTTATTTTGGCTTGATTGTGTGATTGGAGGGGAATTATCTATTGGAAAATGATGCATTTTGCACCAGTTGTACCAGCTATTTTCATCTATTATAGGCCCTCGAATTTCCACACCAATTACTGTAAAATGGGAGCATAGAAGTGACAACAAAATGGGCAAGAAAAAAACCCCTATGGTCTTGCAGAAGTCCACTGGACATTTTCTGACATGAAAGATTCTGTTGAAAAAGCCAACAAAGATGCTAAGTGTGTGCAGTTATCTAATAGTGAATCATAACAACAATTTGTTTGTTGTTTATTTTTATCTTAAAACGATGGAGTCAGCAACCGTAAGCTAATACCGTAGCTCTGTAAATGGGAACACAAATAAAGTGGTGCAGACCGCACCACACAACACTGTGCCAACACTGAGCCATGGAAATGTGTTACCATTGGTGTGGTGCATTTCAGATAGACTCACTGCACGTCTCTGCTTACCCAGAAACATCAGAGACATACTGTACACGTATCACAGTGCATAACTAGAGCAGCTTACAGTCGCTCTTCGCCCTAGACTCTGAAATGACTGCAAGCGTTCTTGGGTAAACTTACAAGGTGTATTTATCCAACCGGTTTGATTCGGTTCCAACAAACCATTTAGCAATATTGAAACTGTGTGAAGTGCATTGTACATGCTATTGCTGTTGCTGTGTCTGGAACCTCAAACCGTGAGCTGTCACTATAACATGCTGTCTGTGCCAATATGTAGTTGTCACAGTGGGTGCTGCTGACATATTTGGCTTCTAGCTTCCATTAACAAACCGCCTTGGCCAACAAGACATTGAAGTCATGATTTACAATCCCTAAAAACACATTTATCTTCCTCTTTTTCTTCCTTTCAAGCGGCTTTTTTCGCCACAGAGTTCCACGCTGGCCCACTTTAATCTCTGCATTTTGTTTATTATCAGTTTATTTTGAGGCCATTCACAGTTGTCTGTGCTTGTTTGGCAGCCAAGCTCTGTGTTAAAGAATTTGACATGTACAGCGGGATCAAAAGGCCTAATTCATCCCATACAGCTCTGCGCGCTATGCAAATAGAGGTGTTTTTAATGAAGGCTTCATGAATAATGTATGTACGGGTTGCGCCACGCGAACAAATTCACAGGGAAAGAATTGCTTTGGAAAAATACATTTGACGTTTGAGTATCCTGGCACCCGGGGCTGCCTGTCTTGAAATAACTAATTTATTGTCTGTGAAATGGTAGAGGTGGACTTCCTCAGTGACCAATTGCAGCTGTCCTTACGACTCCATACGACGCTTTAGGTGAATGAGAGAACTTTATTCTGATCAGCTTTCAATCTCAAATGTTCCTTTTTAGTGTTCTGCAAACTGCAAAGCAGTAGGGGACCGATGGTAAGCGAGACAATTTTTGGCAAGACAACATTTAACAAAGAATGTCTCATCGGATATACACACAGGTCATGACCAAACTTAAATAGAAAATACATATGACATTATTAGGTGACTATTTGGTGACAGACTGTGTTGAGATGACGACAAGACCAGGCGACAGCAAGAGGATCTTTTCCGGAATTATTAAGATTATTATATTTTTAATATTTAGCATTTAATTATTATACTTATTAAAGTGATTAATTATTTAAATATTTCTTGTATTTCGGGAATAGTTTGGGTAGTACATTGTTTATTTGTTGAATATACTGTGCGTTAATTGAAACCAGCTTTAACCAGGAGGAACATTTTCTCTCTACTCCGATAGCACAATAAACATCCAGTTCAACTGCCACAGCCTATTTACAATTTCAACCTGTAATCATGTAATATGCTTATGTTACTGAAATGAGCTGCCAACAACAAAGCTGTATTTGTTTGACTATGAATATTTTGTTCCTTTGTTGTTTGTGTAAACATATAATAGCGAAATGCAACAGTAAACAGTTATACATGAGTGACCTTACAAGACTAGCGTAATTACAAAGGCAAGACGTGCAAGGTGAGAACAAACAGTGCACAGAAGTTGCTGCTGTACGGTTTGTCGCTGCTCAGCCTGTACATTATCTTTGACGGACAGACACGTTCAGTCTTCTGTCAGAGACAGGACATCCTTTACTTTCTCTACCTTCTACGTACACATTCGTTTGTATGTCTTTAAACAAAAAGAAAATCAAAGGCATGTGTAAGGTAACAAAATATGCACCAAGATAAATAGTTTATGCTACTAATGAAAGGAAACATGACATTCTGCAGGGCAGGTAAAGCCAATCATATTGTAAAGAGACCATTCGAGTAACACAAACCACATCGAGCATCAACAGGCAAGGAAAATGAAGAAACAGAAAAAAGAGTTATACACAGTACATAGGGAAACGATTCAGTATGAACAAAATAATAGACAAACCCAGGAAGTATACAAGGGGTGTGAATAAAACCACAAGGAACAAACAGAAACCACTATGAACCAAGGTGGAGGCACGATACAATAATACGTGATAATTCCAAAACAATATCTCCTCACGATCTGCTATACCTGTCGACCCGACCTTTCTACACACAAACGAAGTGGTGCAGACCGCACCACACAACACTAGTCTACCACAGCCTTGGTTGGCAGTGTGTTTTCTATGTCTGGGGTGGAGCTTCTGACTCAGAATGGTGCTTCCTCACGTCCTCAGATCTGACAATGAAATTATTGTGTTTTTACATGTTTCATGTCCTCCATTAGAGCCTGGGTATAATACAATACAGAAATATCATTTTGAGTAATTTCATCAGACATTGTACACAGGTACACAGGCAGTGGGCAGAATTACCTACGGTCTCGTTGTTTCCATGTGGTTAAAGGCTTATAGAATCAAACTGCTGCCTATGAGTTATGTTGTTTGCAAAAACAGCATAAACATTTTTGCAATAACAGCATTAGTTTAAATGTACGAAATCCACGTTTCACTAAAGAGGAATTACAGGTTTGTCAGATGTTTTGGAACCTACTGGAATTTGAGACAATTTCTTTAACAATACCATCTTTCCAATGGTTCTGTTGCAGAGCTGGTGAGCAGTTATCAGAAACACGCTTTGCGTTCAGATCTAACCAGCTCCTTGCTTTGACAGCCAAAATGTTAAGAAAAGGAAGGTAGGAATTATTCAACGCCCACACAGCACTTACAAGTCTCTTATCTAACCCCCCCAGCAGTGGTCTAGACTCTGGAGGCAATCATTCACTGGAGCCAAGCCGCATTTGACCAGTGTACTAGAACACCCTTCAACAACAAAGGCCCAGATATGAGGCGGGTGCATCAAGTCCTGTTGACTGATGAATATTGTGAATAATCAAGCACTGCCTGCTCTCCGGTTTTACCGAGAATGCCAAGCATACGTCGGTGCCACGCTGCATGCTGTCCCGCGCAGACGTCTCTACACAGCCCTCCTGTTCCGTGACACGGCCAGGATGACTCTGTAATCATATTACCAATGCATGTCTCATTAGTTCCTGCCACGGCTCAGTGTCTCCAAAACCTTCTTTCTCTTGCTGTCTTACTCCTTCTGTCCAGACACACACATGCACACTTGCACACGCACGTACACACACACACACACAAACAGAGGCTTGCATGCATCTAAAGTAGTTTACCAGGGAAATAATAGCGCTCTAAAAGGCTTCTCTGTATGCACAATCATTCCATGCCATTTGCATTCTAGTGGGACAAATTAAATTCCAGCGAGAGGTGAGAATGGCACCATGTTTATATGACAAAGGAGCAGAAGACAAACAGGAGAGGGGAGAGGAACCCAGGACCCATGGGGCCACGGGAAGAATGGGAAATGGGTGTTTTCGGTATAATTGTGATGCAGATTAATACGTCTCACGGAAAGTTTGATGCATTTATTAACGTGTTTTAATGCACAGCAGAACCCAGCTTCAAACGCCCCCGGGTTGCAACCCATAAGGCAAACAAGACGTCTTATAAAATGCTTTTTTACATAGTTCAGGCTGCATCAGTGACACCCCTGTGCAACTTCACTGCGGGAGAATAGTGTGAAGAGTCTGGCTAGCCCGCTATCCCACGTTATTCTACACGTGTATTCATGCAGTCGCCCAGTGATCCCTGGAAAAGAAACGGTGGATATAGTGAATTTGTAAATGGCCAGAAGACATGGCAAAAAAAAAACAACAACAACACTCAGAGAGGCGATGATATCTTGTCCTTAGCTCCGTCTTGCCACTGTAATATTGCTGCAGCAGCCTTCAGTAAAACATGCAGCAGAATAAACCTTCAATCCTTACCCAACCCCCTCCTTCCCCTACAACCTTGCTTTCTGGAGCAATTTGTCCTTCATGTTTGTGCGTGTGTGTGTGTGTGTGTGTCTCTGAACACAGCATGGACCTGGCTTTGTTTCTAGTCTATAAAGAGGAAGAACCAAAGCAAGCTGCAGTACAGATTGCCCATGAGGAGGTCTGACTCCCGATGTGTCTGACTCACTGACCTATAAAAGGGGTGACTAAGAATGGCCCAATGTCAGCGCCCCAGCTGCACCCAGTCAAGGGCCTTCGGGGAGGAGAATCACCCGTTTTTCCTTAACCCTCGCACTGTCCTATGGGTAAAAATGACCCGGCGCACTTGCCAGTAGCGGGCAGCAACCACAGCACGGACATATGACATTCCGCGGTTTGCTCCCCCCTGCTGCTAGTCTGCTGAAATGCCTTAGGACAGCGGGAGGGTTAAGTGCGTGTCGCGATGCGGACCCTCGAGGTGAACCCGTCCGCGCGGCGTTCATTATGGATGAAGGCTCCGCGGCCGGCACCGTGCCATAACCTCCGCCGGCTCTAGGAGGAAGAGCATAATACCCAATCGCACGACACGCAGGCCGGATTCAAGGGGTTTTATTCTAGGCACGATATGCCGGGCATGCGAGAACAAGCGCTAACAACTAGCAAACAGAGACAAGGACTGGAGAAACAACAAAGGCAGGGTTAGTCCTTCTCGAGAACGCTTGCTAACTTTGAGCTCAAATCAAACTCCCTCAAAAGCTCTGCCCCGCCAATTGAAATGCATTGCGAAGCCAAGGTCATTGTTGTTGTGACCGGTGTTCGCTACTTTGTTCATTTTCCTAATTAAAGGAACAGTGTATTAGCTTACAGTTGCTTGCAATAGCTGATTATACCTTTAAATACACAGGCAGCCAAGACCATTGGACAGAGACCACAATGGGTGAACCTAATAAGACAAGCAACGTGGGGTCGAAACAGTGACACTTAGCAGAACCTGAACACAGGCTGGGATTGGAGAAACACGGCTCACATGGAAAATATGGATTGGAACAAGACTAACAGACAGGGACAGATAACAGACAGTGATATCACCAGCTTCCTTGCAGTGTGAAGGGAGAACGAGGGAAACGCTTCGGGCACTCTCCACAACTTGTTGGGTGTTCTCCTGCAATGCCCCGTCCTAGCAGGGGCAGCTATAGGCTGGTTTAGCCCCGGGGTTGTGGGCAAGACGAGTGCTCTATTGATTTCCTCTCACCATGCTATTTCCAAGGCACTAAATACCTGCTTCCATCAAATCGACTGAAAAGTGAGTGAGCACTTTGGTCTTAGGGCTGCGAGTGTGCGAATGAAAACAATGCTACAGACATTACAGACGTTGGTCTTCATCGGGTGGGATACAGGTAATGCCTCTCAGCATTTGCACGCCTGCGCTGGTCGTTGAGTATACATGGCTATCATGCCAGCTTCTGAAAAGGTCACCTGCACGTCTGCAGAATATATTTAGAGAAGCAAAAGAGAAACGTTGGCCCAGGTCCGTCGCGGGGGCTTTGCCTGCCGTAATCTTTTGTTGTTTAGTGGTTTTAGCGTTCCGGCGAGAAAGCAATTTTTGAAACGGATGAGGGTGTAATCCCCAACAACGCGGGGATTATCTCTTTAAAATGACCTTTATCGCTATGAGGCATGGAGCTATTTCAGCTGCACTATACCCTCCGTCTGGGTTGATTACAGCCACAATGTGTACTTAAAATCACATGACTTTACGTGGTGGAGCAGCTGCGTATATGTCTGGCATGGTAATACTATACATATAGGCATACCGTATACTGTGCAGGAAGACAATTGCAGATTGTAAAAGTGGTGGAGGGCTTTAATAAGCAGTGTTGGGCAGTAGCGTCGCTACAAGTAGCGACACTACTTAGTTAAACTACATTTCTGAGTAGCGTCACGGTAGCGGCGCTGTTTTCTGAATCAAATAGCTTTTCAGTAGCGACGCTCTTTAATTGGTCAAGTAGTGCGGTAGCGTCCACAGAAGCTACATTTTCC
>JAODUK010002407.1:0-12112 GCA_027564635.1 Typhlichthys eigenmanni | reverse complement strand
CTAAGGGAGAAGCCAGCCACCCTCCTGAGGAAACCCATTTCGGCCGCTTGTACCCGTGATCTTGTTCTTTCGGTCATTACCCACCCTTCATGACCTATGGTCATGAAGGGACAACATACCATCCAAGAATAACTGTTCTTGGGTGGGGGAAACTGCTTACATTATTGAACCTTTTAAAGAATCACTCTTCATTGGTGGGGGAAAACTACTTATTGAACATTTGAAATAATAATATATACTAACTTTCCTTGTGCTTATTTAAGGCGTTATTGAGACTCAAGTTTAACATGGTCATGTAATAGACCAATCATTATGAAGCACAAACTTTTTTTTTGTGACAGTGGAGCTTATATGGTATTCACTTTGGAGTAATATTCATGCTTGGACCTTTAACTAAAGGGCCATGTCTTGTTTTTCAATATAGAAGCATTTAATTGCTTTCATTGAATTCCCAACCAAACAAATCAACACAAAGCTAGCTTTTATACTCTGTATTTGTCATATGAATATCCCAGGTGCAGTACATAAGATAGCTACATATTTTCAATGACTAAATTCCCTCCCAATGTAGACTGTAAGAGAAAACGGACACCAACAGAATAAATAAAAGTGTTGCAGTGGAAAAATGCTTTAGTTTCCTTTTGAACTGGCTTCGCCCCAAATTCAAAGTAATATAAAACGCAATTTGAAAAGCTTGTCTAATTTTTTGAACCCTCAGCTGGAGTTGATTACCCCCTACAGAAAAAGCAAATGCTGTTGAGAGATTGCATTTAGATATTTATTTGAATTATTTATTTGGAATATTTCATAAATGGACAACAGGTGCATGACATAATGGCTAACCTATTTTCCTCCATTGCTACGCCCTTTACCATATTGTTGTGCTGTTATTATTAATAACCAGCTGGCCAAAATAACTACAGTACACTGCTAATCTTCTAAGTATATAATTGCATGATTCAAATTTGATAAAATATTGGGAATACCAGTATATATATATTTTTTTGTTCCAGATATATTTTGCCCCCATTCGTCATGAGCTGATCTCAAAGATCTAATACATACTCTCTATGTACACAAAAGGGCTATTTCTCTCAAATATTGTTCATATATCTGTCTAAATCTGTGTTAGTGAGCACTTCTCCTTTGCCGAGATAATCCATCTACCTCACATGTGTGGCACATCATGCAGATCAGACCGCATGATTATTGCACAGGTGTGACACATTGTTACCCTAGACAACGTTGTGTTTGTGAGGAAATGGAAGCGGGCAGCGCCATTTCACCACTGGGACATGGGATCAACATGCATTGACATTGGCTGAGACATTATCTCCATGTTTGAAATGACTGTAGAGAATGGTGGTGTCTTGTCAATGGACGTGATGCTGTAACACATACAAGGCTGCGGGTCCCAAAGTTTATCTTATCTCTATTTATACAGTCTATTTATACTCCCTGTTATATGAGGGAGCCACTGGATGGTTTGTAATTGGTCCGCTTAGTGGTGCTCTTAATTCAAATGCATCCACAAACAAATAGTTGTTGGGGATACAGACTAGCCAAATGATTGTTTGGCCACAAAAACCAAAAACATTTAACGATGTGAGCTAACAGACAACTGCATACTAATTCTGAACGTGAGCCGACGGGACAATTATTTCGCCATTGTGTGTGCTTATTGGTGTGCGGTGAATATAGCTGGTGGCCTTTTCACCTTGTGAAACTGCCCTGGTTTTTGTTTGTGCTGGTATTCCGAGTGCTTTGAGACTATTGTTTTAGAAGCTGCCATGGTTTTTTGTTATGCTGTTTCATCTGACTGAACATTTTGTCGGTTGAAAAGCAGTTCTGAATTTCTTTAATGTCTATGTTGGGCTGATCAGACAGGAGCATGGAACCTAGAAAATGATAATACATACAAAATAACAGTACATTTGCTTGCGGAATATTACATGGAATGAGATCAATCAGATCCCAGGGGTGTCTTTCTCCTGGGTCAATCGCTTGCGTTTCCGGTCGGGGCTTTGTCAGATGTGGCTGTTGCTCTCAGCCACGCTTATAATTATTAATGTGTCTCCCAGCCTTTATGTCAGGAGCAGTCATGTCCCTGTCTACAGCCATCACATCCTATTCTCGTCACTCTGCCGTTATGCCACTATAGCCCTCCGGAGGGCGTTTGCAATAAATGATCTGGACGGTTTTCAGGAGTTTCTTTTTTCTTATCAGTGTTTCTTTTCTTTTTTTTTGTGGTGGCTTTGCAGTGAGGCAATGGCACACATGGGAAATGCAGCCTTAATGCTGAGAAACACTCTTTAACAAAACTCTTTGATTAGGCCTATTTCACAAAGGAGCCAGTTAAATGTAGCACTTAATGGACATAATTTACACTGGAGTAGCCTAGTCCTTAAAAAAATAAAAAGATTATTGTATATATTTGCATACAGTGTTTCCTCTAAGATTTTCTGTATTAAGCATACTTTATTAAGCAAACATTTTTGTTAGACCTTGATGGTGTGTGTTTTGGCGGTCGGAGTGAATATCAATTGGTAATTTAGAAATATTTCAAAAATTACATTGCATAACAAACTTTAGACATTTATTGTCTGCCTCTCACACTACATATTAGCAGTTGGCGGCAATTATTGGGCATTGATCTTTGCAGAATTTTCATTAAAATATTGTAAATATACAGCATGATATGGGGTAATATTGAATACTCACCATGATTGGTGTGGTACAACTGTGGTTTAAACGTTGGATTATCAACCCATGTAAGGTCCCAGCCTGATAATCTGTACTTACTGTTTTCTTTCCTCTGTCATTAACTCCTCCATTCACCTCTCCATCTTTCCTCTCCTACTCTGCTCTCTCTCTGCCATCTCTCCTGCTTCACTCGCATCCACTATTCCTGCTTATCTGTATACTTATCCTTATACTGTATATTATATATACTAATATAAATATGTTTTAATAAATAACGTTGGATAACTATCTTATATTTGTAATGTTAAAGAACATTAAATACCATGGGGTACCCGCATGGACACATTTTACATACATGAATACAGCCACATGAACACCTGCAATGCAGGTACCGCTGAATGTTAGCCTACAACTTGTGCTTCAACAACAACTTAGTTTTAGGGCATAGGTCCTGTAGGCTACTTTGTCTGGTACCTCCCTAATAAAGTAAAGGTAAAGTGTGTTTTTTTGCTGTAGCCTACCTGACTAATGGTATATTCCGAGATTTCAGAGACATCAGGTATTTTTCTCTTCTTGGGAAAATATTCTGAATATATCTATATATCTGAAAACGCAACCAAATGTAAATCATATTTTTTGCTGACTAAGTAGTCTATGGTAACGTTGCAGCCTGTTATTAGGCTACAATTCATTTTGCTAACGATAGCTGCCTGGAACATAATTTCACGACATACAATTAATAAATAGTTGACCATGAATAGAGAATATGTTTCCAATATGCTTATTTAGACTTTGAAATATGTAACTTTAAATGAAACCTGGTCTAATCAAGTTAAATCTACTTTAATTCTTGTTTTCCGGTAACGTTGGCTAAAATGTTATGACTGTGAGTGATTGGTGCGCCGATCCATCATCAAGCTAGTAAGATCCATGACGCGATGCACGCTTTAAAGTGGAGAGAGAGAGAGACAGATGAAGTGGGGGGATGGGGGGGGAGAGAGGGGGGGAGAGGGGACAGTTCGCGCACTGTGGATACAAATATGGGACAACTTCACATAAAATTCATAAAATTCATAAAATTCTGATACAGTGGCGGCATAAAAGGAGCGGCGGGTTGCATTTTTGTTTTTGCCCCCATTTTGGAGTGGCCTTATATTGTGGCCAGCCTAAGGCACACCTGTGCAATACCCATGCTGTCTGATCTGCATCTTGATGTGCCACACCTGTGAGCTGGATGGATTACATCAGCAAAGGAGAAGTGCTCACTAACACAGATTTAGAGGACAGTGAACAATATTTGAGAGGAACAGGCCTTTTGTGTACACAGAGAAAGTATTAGATGTTTGAGTTCAGCTCATGATGAATGGGGGCCAAAACAAAGTGTTGCGTTTATAATGTTGTTTAGTGTGTATACATTTAAATGTTTAAACTGTATTTTATTTTAAGCCTTGTTACTTCCATGTTGATTGATATATGTATTATTGTTCCTGTTGATAAGTAGCTAATTATTCATTATTTCATATAAAATATATAATTATTTTAAAAAATAAAATGTGTTTTATCCTAATGCTAATTTCCTGTGCTATATCTATTAGGCTATTGTATTCTCACAGGATCCAACTTGTTTTACCCCGACAGTGATCACATACTCTGGGATGTTTACTGTCTGGGCATTTAATTAGAAACCTTTGACCCCCGGCCCTCTAATGAAGGAGATGAATAATAGATTTATGTCTGGAACAGATGCATTTGGTAACTATTGGCTTGTGAGCGGCCCCACCATCTACTGAGATTAGGGACCGATTGTCCCAGTCTGCCGACGACAGTTAGTGACATATACATGCTTTCTGATTGGGTCTGTTAGCCTGGAAACGGTCTCATTGTCGGCGTCATTGCTCTTCTCTCCCTCTCTCGCTCGCCCCGTCCTCTTTCACTGTTTCTTCTGATTTATAATTCAGAAGAGGACTGTTGGTCTGGCCTAATTAAAATGCCACTCCGTCATTGTGCCTGAATGGAGTCAGGTGTGTTTTGAATTACCAATTGTATAGGGCGGGCCTCTTCTCGTATGGCTTCCTGCGGGGGTGCATGCCTGCAAGTTGAGGACCTAACAAGGAAAAAGCTTCTCAGTTCAGGTCATGTAGCCTGTGTGAGGTCCAGGGCTGGTGCTCTAAAGCGTTGTCGGTTGGTTTCAAGATTTAACATTGCAGTAGGAGGACTTTAAAGTAGGACTTTAGCAGCGAATGAATCAGTCAATTGTGTACTACTGCTAAGTAGCTTACACTTAAACTGTACACGAATAAATCAATGCCTCAACATTTGTGGTTTATGTAGCCTAATAATGTGCAGATCAATCTCTTCAGTATGTTTTGTTACAACGTAATTCATGTGATGGATCGCAAATGATGTAACTGCAATGCATCAAGTCTCATTTAGTCTCATTTAGTCTTGCCGGTGTGGTGTTATTGCAAGTGTTGTTTCGCGAGCTACCTACCCACCCATGCCATGATGTTGTAATTGCTTGTTTACAGTGTGAATGGGGATTTGTCAGCACCCAAAGCATGTCCTGGCCATCTCAACACGGTGTTGATAGACACCTGCTCTGCCTGCTGTATTGAGTGCTTGGAGTCCATCCACGCACGCCGAGTCATGCTGTCACCATTTTGTCCCGTCCCGCTCCCTGTCTCCCTTGCTGCTCGTTTTCTCCCCATCCCCAGAGCACTCTAATCATGTTATGGCCATGCCTTTGTATACACAGCATAGGGATCACAATGCAGATTCGAAAGGTCATTTGGCTCATTGAAGAATCCTATTAAAGCTCCCCCTATATACTGGAACAGGGCAGTAATTGGCCAGAAGGACTGCATATGGCGAGCTGAGAGAGATTGAGTCTGTCCGCTAGTAAAGGTAGATGGGCATTGAATTGACTGGAAAGGTCACCTCAGTTGATATATTAAAAATATGTAGGCACAGGTTCTGTGTGTACATTCAGGCCTCTGTAAGCTTCTCTGGTCCCAGTTTAACCAGCTTTGAATTTGAATTGTATTGCTGTTGGTAATTCTAAGAGAATAAGTCAACATTAAACCCTGTGTAAGCAGTGACGTCAAGAAAGCCTTTTCACTCCCCTGAGATAGGTTCCTGCATGGAAAACTCAGTTATTCAAAATGAAGTGGTCGCAGGATGAACATGTTAAGCTGGTTGACTCCCAGTTACACGTCTGTGGGTCAAGATGCCTGCCCCCTACCTGCTCCTTATTTGTGCTCACGGTACTGTGAGTTGCTTGGGATAGAAGCGTCAATTGTAATTATACATAGTGCATGTTAATCTGTCAAGCCTGTGTATAGCCAGTCATTTTATTGCTTCACATTAGCATACTGTATCGTTATTATTTTTATGTCCTCTTATCCTTCTATTTCTTAACCCCAATTAGTTTTAATGGCTATAACTCCTTTTAATTAGACTGTCGAGGGCACATTCTTTGAAAGCAATGCGTACTGGTGACATTGACAATGGTGTAATATATGTTTGCCTCATCTGTCTTTGTGTCTGTTTCTTCTGGTCAGATGAGGGCTACTACCAGAGTGGAAAGTTCCAGTTTCAAATAGATGTACCTGAAGCCTACAACATGGTGGTGAGCAGGCCTTTCCCCTCTCATATGTAGTGTTATGTCTTTTCTGCATCCATTGTATGTTTTTAATTCAATTAAATCACAAATCTTTCCTTACATTATATTCTCAGCATTTAGCAGGTCTTTTGTCAATAGCTGACATTGACTATCAGTGACCAAATTAAATCTTATAAAATAGATTTAATAACGAATATTAAAATATGTAAACGTTCTTCTGTGATGACCTGAAAGCATCCTGCTCCTTGGTTACAAATGATGGATACATTTTAAAATTGACCTTCAAAACGTTTTATTCTTTAGAGAAAACCTTTATGATTTTTGTTTCCCCCTCCTTGAAATGGGAATTTCGGGCCTCTCAAAGAAAACCTTGTACTTTGCTCCTGGATGAGCTGTTAAGCAATGTTTAAGCCTACTGGTTCCAGTCTCTTCCTCAGTCAGTGAGGAGTACAGCACCTTCAATCGAATCGGTACTCTGTGTTGGACGATATCCGTATTGCAGGTATCTGTATCGGTATCGGACTGTAAAAATTGGATTGTCCCATCCTTAGTACTGTATCTAACCATGTCCATGTGCTGTTTGTGTGATTTCCATTGCGTGGCATTTTATGCACTCTGGGTGACTGAGTGTGTGTGTGATTGTGGGCCTATAACGGCTCTACTCTGTGTCTTACATTCGGTGTATAGATTGATTGTGTGTTTCTATTAATCACCAATTTACACTCTCTAACTCAAACACACACACACGTGCGCGCATCCACTACTCAAGTAGTGGCTTTTCTACTGTATGTCAAAGGAAGCTTAAGGCAGCAAGTGCTGCATTTAGAAATCTATACAAATGCATTGCCTCTGTCATTAGAAGTTTTAAACAGCTTTAAATGCTGTCGCCTAAAAAAAAATGTTTTCCACCCAACTCACCCTTCTAGCATGGGTAAGTTGTTGGAAGGTTATATCGGCAGAAGACAATGTTTGCCAACATCCTCTGAAAATCTGGAATACCCCCAGAAGTTCCTATTTTGTACTTTTTATTATTGTGCACTTGTGCAGTTTCTTTACTTATTCACCAGCCTTCCTGTCTAAGAAGTAGGGCTGGGCGACATCACCTAAAATCACACGATTAATTGAACATTGTATCTCGAATACAATTAATGAACGATTATTTTGCCTTTGTTTTGCTTTTGTTTGAATTCTCCATTTTCTCCCATGCAGCTGTGTGGACTTGTGAGTCTTGTGACTACACACGCGGTAGTTAACAGTATAAATCGTTTTTACTTTTGTAAATATTAAATGTAAAAGCTCATTTTGTTTTGCTAGCAACTGGCTAAAACATTAAATAATAAAATCTACAGGAGTCATAATTATTAGCTTAAAGTAAAATATATTGACAGTCAATAATGTACTTACCCTGCTGTGTTATTACCCGGTCATGCATTTGGAATCGGTGACCACATCCTTCACTGCACCTACCAATCTTAGGCATTTTGGTCTGTGATATTTCAGAACCATTGTTCCACAAATTGCATTTCCTTAGTAGTGTCTCAATGAAAAAGTTGACTTAAAATCTCTAGCCTACATGCTGGTGCAGTATTTACCAAGAAAGGGGGCGCCGCTGGTAATAAAGATGCTTCGAAGGAAGAAGGAAGCTATCTGGAAAGCTGTAGAAGACAAGACAGTTAATCTATCTACAACTCGTAGATAGATTAACAGCAAGCCCACCTTGTATTAAATGGTTGTCTGTCACGCATATAGGAGTCTACTCTGTTCTTCAATGTGACGGCAGCAGAGCTGCACTGTTACAAGCACGTCCAAACAAAAACGTATATTATATATGTTAAAAAATTATGTCGGTTAGAGGTTCTGAATGTCGATTTCCATTACTTTTCAGTTAATCTTCCAGCGCTGCTAATGCTTTTGATTGCTCTATACAGCAGTTCCTACTAACAATACTATATATGTATTGATTTGTAATCTCCTGAACCTCTAACCCAGCATGCCTGTGTAAAACCCAATCCACTTGCTGACATTTTAACTCAGTTCAACAAAATCAATCCGTCAATCTAAACAAACACAGGCGCTGGCCTTAAATCACCTAAGCTTGACTCCTGGTAGAAAAGGACTAGAAAGGTCCCCGTTTGTACAGATTTTCCCTGGACAGTTCTATAAAACGCTCTGGGCAAAATAACCTCTGTCCGAACATCCGAACAATCAAATGTCAGGTGATTCTCTAACATTGTTGGTTGCCCCTTTCATGAAAGCAAAAGAGCAGAGATAAAATGCCAGACCGTTATGCTTTATGTTATGAATGTCATTCACCATACGTGTAATGTGTCCATTACCATAATGGTTTTTCATCTCTCCTGCACGTGTTTCTATGCCTTTAACGCATGGGTTCAAGGCTAGGCATTTCATTTATATAGCATATATGACATGCACGATGCACATTCAGTGTGTTTCGTATTATATTATCATATTATATTCCATATATTAAACCTTGTTATATTTCCCATTTAAAAAGATGTAAATATAAAAATACAATTACATTGAATAACATAATAAAACCTTATAAAAAGGAAGAGAAAAAAATAATATATAAAGTATATATATATAAAGTCAGTATGTCAAAGTGCAATGTTTGCAGTTCAGCAGAAGGCAATGGTGAACATAAATATTTTAAGTCTAGATTTTAAAGTTGTCTGTGTTGGAGCAGGTCTCCCATCTTTATTCCAGATATTTGTTGAGTAGTAGCTAAACACTGCTTTGTTTTGTTTTTATTCTGGGGATGGTTAGCAGGGGTCTAGATGGCTCATATTGTGCTCATTTTGCGCATTTCAGCCATGTATTTTGGCCTCAACCCATTTAGTGACTTATAGACAATCGGGAGTATTTTGAAATCAATGCTCTGACATACAGGGAGCCAATGTGTAGATTTGAGAATGTGTGTGTTGTTCACATTTCTTTGTTATAACTCTATCAGCAGGGATGCAGTATGTCTGATCCTGAGAAATGTTTCATTGTCAGTATTTGAATATACTGTACTTGTTTTTAAGTGTATTCCGAATCCTCAGTAGCGTAGCCAGAGAAAAGACTCTGAAAGACTCTTGGAACTTGGTGTTCCACATCAAACACCACTATTCCATTCTTCATTTTAAATGTCAAAGTGCAATCATTAGTTACGTATCAGCTAAATAAAAAATAGGCACAGGCTTACAAGGGTCACATCACGCGTAGATTACACTTTGAAATGTGGTCGTGGATATGGATATTTTTTGACGAAAATAAAAGATAACTGGGCAAGAATCTACACTAACACAGCACACTGACAGCAAAATGACAAAACTGAAAACGTTATTGACAGCCTACCTACCTGCAAAACAGTGCAGTTTATCCTTAAATAATGAAATAATAATTTGACTCAAGTTTCTGTAGGTTTCCTTTTAAAATGCCAGCGAGCATGGCGTTTTATCATGTCGACTGTTGAACAGGAGACGACCATGGAACAGCTTGTAACAAGCAATGCGATCAAAATATAAAGTAATTGGGTAGTTATTTTTCAACTAGTGTGGCATTACTGGCGCTGTAGCTCCTGGAGGTGTTGCATTGACAGGTGTCGTGCCAAAAAGTGATTGTCCAATAATAAGTGATCACCACATGAAAAAGTGCATTTAATGGTTATATTCCCACAATTGGTAAAAACAAATTTTGGGCACGACACCGGCGAATACTACTACTACTCCGGTGTGATGCTCACAGGTGCAGTCAACAAAGTCGCGTGTAAGATACATTTTTTAACTGTGAATGGATTATGTTGTTTTTGACTAAAGACATTTAGAATTAACAATTGGGCTATTATAATTAGTAATTAAACCATAATAGCCTATGTTTCGTAAAAAAAAAAAAGTTTAAGGCTATAACAAAAATGCATTATGTTTCTGCATTTGATTTATGAGTGTGCCAGCTGCCTCTTTGGTGGGCGCAGGCACACACTGGCACAGCCGTGGCTATGCCAGTGGTATTCCTTAGCGTTCACGTTTTATATTTTTAATTTGGTTTTACTTTTAATTTATTTCTGCGGTAATCAACTTCAAGCCAGCCTGGTGTGTGTTACATCTCTCTCTCTCTCTCTCTCTCTCTCTCTCTCTCGCTCTCTCTCTCTCTCTCTCTCGCTCTCTCTCTAGCCTCCCAAAGTGAAATGCCTGACCAGAATATGGCACCCCAACATTGCAGAGACCGGAGAGATCTGTCTCAGGTAACCCACCGCGAAGTAAACATTTTGTTTTGCTTTGTTTTGGTTCACAGGCTTCCCTCACTGTATTTTCACTTATTTTCTTCATAAATAGTTGATATTGTGTCTTGGGATTATACACACATGCACATGCTACACAATGGAAATAGAGAAATGTGACTGAGGTTCTAATATCAAAATACTTTTCATTATGTTCTCATTTTTCCTGGAACCACTGTGAACTATTTGTTCTATTCATTCAGTTAAAATCAATTTGTATTCTTCCACAATCGAGAAAAAATACATAAAAGTGCTCACCATCTCACAAAATAATCTTTACATATCACATAGATTTTATATTAATAAAAATGAGGGCTGTCAGCTTTATGTAATTAATTGCAATTTTTAAAATAAAATGAATACAAACATTTGCTTAAACCCTGTAACACCCCTTGTTGTAAAATTACAATGTCACTTAGCTCTCCAATATACACATTTACAAATGTTTCTTTAAAAAAAAAACACACATTTACTATCAATGGCAAGACAATATAACCTATTGGCTATGTAAATGTAGTCTTAAAAATAAAAATGTGCTAATGTGTTTTTTGGAGCACTAAGTGATGTTTTCTTTAAACTAAAATGGGTCTTCTAGGGTTAAAGCTGACATATCTTGTTAGAAAAATGTGGGGACACGTGGGGAAAAAACATTTAGATAACATTTTGAACAGGTAAAAGTATGCGATTTCTTAATTGCAATTAATTACATAAGGCGTGCGATTAATCGTGATTAAAATTTGTATTAATATTAGTAATTAGTATATAATTAAAATGCAGTGTGTTTGTCTGCAGTTTGTTGCGAGAACACTCCATTGATGGCACAGGCTGGGCCCCCACCAGAACACTCAAGGTAAATGTATTTTCTTAAGAAAGGAAGATTGTATAACTACATAACAACACAGTGGCTGCCTATTTTATCTCCATGCTTCCTTCTCCTGAATTACATTTGTAAACAAACTGGTACCCCTCTCTTGAACTGCCTCGGGTGGCTGAATGTTTTTGAATTTAAATCAAATTGGACGTGACACAGTACCACTGGGTCACGTCAGGTGAGTGTAACACCGGTCCTGATTAACCTATCTTACAGCCAGTGGCTCAGGAGATGTTTATTAGGTGGGGGGGATGAAAGTGTGAGGAAAAATGTGTCAACTTTTAAGCCTGTACAACTATGATTTTGTTATTTTGCGTAATACATTTTTGTTTATACTAAAAACATAATAATGGGAAAAACCAAATATGACGCTAGAGTGAAATCTGTCCCACCCGGGACTTGAACCCCACTCCCCCGCACAGAAGGAAAACACGCTACAAGGTACACCACCAAGCATTATTGTAGAAGTAATAGTGAGATGTACGTAATTTATGGTTGGCAGCGCAACTATCTTGACATCGTTACACATGATCATGACATAGTCTAGGCTAATATATATATATATATATATATATATATATATATATATATATTAGGGGTGTAACTGTGCACAAAAGTCACGGTTCGGTTCATA
>JAODUK010002406.1:0-12114 GCA_027564635.1 Typhlichthys eigenmanni | reverse complement strand
CCTGGGAACGCCTCGGGATCCCCCAGTCAGAGCTTTCCAGTGTGGCTCGGGAAAGGGAGGTTTGGGGTCCCCTGCTGAAGCTGCTGCCCCCGCGACCCGTCTCAGGATAAGCGGATGACGATGGATGGATGGATGGATGGCTGTATCCTTTAATTTAACAGGTTAGTCTATTGAGATACGGGGCCTTATTTTAACAATCTAAGTTGGGTGCGCTTAGCAAGCCTAGTACTGACTGTACATGTCTACACACTAATGGTTGAATGTATTTTTGTGCATCTGTGAATTTTGACGAAAACCAGTTCAACTAGAACTAGGCTAACAACAAGCAGGATAGTGGGTTGATTCAATTTGTGTTGACGATTTGAGCAACGACAAAGAGTTGAATTCAGGCCTGATTTGTTACTGTATTCACTGTTGTGCATTTTTCTGCTCCCACTTGATCTTTGAATAGTTGCTTTGCTAATTAATCAATTTGTTTGGCTCCAACTCATATGTTGACATATTACAGTATTATTTTAAAGGACCCATTCCATGAAAACCAAGAATTTCTATATGTTTATGGAATTGGCAATGTCGATGTGACACGGAGAAGTAGTAAGCCTTTCAAAGTGGACTGTTAACTTCCTGGTCTGTATTGGCTAAAAAAAGGAGAGGGGGGCGGGGAAACAGGCGAATGAGAGAAAAGTGCATATGTTGCGTAGATTACTGCACACAGTTTGTTTGGTAATGCCCCTATGAGGATATGGCCAGCTACGTTGTATCAGCGAAATATACAGGGCAAGGAACTGGTGTTGATGGCCAGTACACAAACCGTAAGTAAAAGATTAATGTTCAACATTTGCAGATGACCAAATCTGTAAATCTAGTTTTGATACAGTAACTGTTAGGCCGCTAGAGCCCATTAGGTTTTAGCGTGTCTTGTTAAGAGTCCGCTCTCTGCACAAAGGAGCCGGGTCCACATCCCGGGTAAGATGGGCCTGGTTAGACACAGTGCTGGGCCAATTTTTGGTGTGGTAGAAATCAAGCGTAGGCTTTCTTGAACTGGACGTATACCCTTGTGTTGTGTATTGCTGATGTGTCACATGCCGTTACCTGGAAAACATGTCTGCAAGTGTTCGGTCAAGGCCTCCTGAGTCACAGGCTTATGGGCGGAGTTCATAGCAGAGATAGCCAATAGCAGTACTTCTCCCAGAGGGATGAACTGCGATTGGCTGATAGGGGACATACTGATGGGTGACACATCACCTGTGGAAAGAAAAAGAAAATGTAATCAATGCTCATTCTCAGGGGATTCAAAAATATTTCCATGCTAAATGAAGCGAGAGCAAGATGAGAAAAAGAGCTATAACAGCGAATAAGTAGGTTTATTGTGATATTATAGAGTACTATTTATTACATTCTATGCACTCCATGAGGTACACTCGATACACTATGATGCGTCAGTACACTAATAACTGTGTGAACTGCTTTTACTCCTGGGGGACCACTTGTGTGGTAGAACTGGGATGTGTCGGCTGTACAAGAAGCCTAACGCAAGTATAACCACAACGTCACCGCTGAGAGTTACCCAACATTCTAAACATCGGTTGATATAGAATCACCAGTTGCCTAGCAACCGCCACGGAATGGGTTTGTGGAGCTAACATGTCTGCCGCAGAAAAAGCGAAGTATGGCCAAAACTTAATCTGAGGTTCAGTCCATACAAGAGAAAATAAACTGAGGAAGATGAGTCACTTGGATCCTGTAGTCCAGTCCTAATTTTTATCTTCATCAGAGCGTAAGCATTTCAGATTATAAAACTCCACCTCTTGTGTGCAAAATAGTTTATTATTGGCTTTTAAAGAACAATACCTTATGTCCTACAAAAAACCCACATACTGTACAACACGCACAAGGAGTAAAATATTGGAGGGAAACAATTCCAAACTAAGTCCCTGGTAAAATCTAGAATAGTCTCACAGGGTCCGAGTCTGGTCTGGGGACATCTTAGTCTCAGCCTCTTCCGTTTATCAGCAACGTGTGATGAACGTCTTATACACAGAGCCATGTAGTCATCACAAAGTAAAATAGTAGATTTTTAGTGTCTGTTTGCATTATAACTCCTAATAAGACCTCCTAATAAGACTGTAGCCTAATTCCATTAAGATGCTAGTGCAGTGTTTTCATTATTTAGTTTCTTCTTAAGCAGTAACCCATGCCATTTCATAACACCTACAAACAGCCAGACTTGTGTTGTTGATTTTCCCAACTAACTCCTCCAGTAAGTATAAAGTCCACAGTGGTTTTGATCATGTTTTGGTGACAATTTAAGTGTTGTTGGCCAAAGATTAGCCACTTCATTTAATCACAATTGGCAAATTGGCTAAAGGTCACATCCACCCTCTCACACACACACACAATTGTGTGATGTCAGCCATGCAAGGCGCCACCTCATCACCAGGGGGAGCAGTTATGCTTAGGTGTTTTGCTCAGGTACACCTCGACACGAGGAGTTAGCGGGGTTCGAAACAGCGACTTCCCGATCATCATCCTCATCATCCTCATCATTGTCATCGAGGCTCAATGGAACAGTATACCTTCCATCTACCATCCCAATGAGTGCTGTAGCGGAGGAGTAGATATGAGTAGATACGAGTGCCAGCCACACACAACAGACCACAGAGGGACACCCTCTGGGAACTGGTTTTACCTAGCAGGATCATTCAAGAACACACTAATCGCCCCAAGTGAACTTCCAATGGACCTTTCGCCAGAGTGCGATTGACAGGCAATCTGACCAATCAGAAGGCCAAAATAGGTTGCTACGCGCCACACTGTCAGATAAAAAAGAATCAATGCATTCGCCGTGGGAATGTGGACTACTGTCTGCAGTTAACCGTTTTATCAATGTCACGTGTAATATTATAACAGTAGGCATGCTCTAATTATAAAGTCAAGCAAGTCAACTCAGACTTGACCCAAGTTTGTTTTATGGCAATTCTTACACATAAGTTTAAGTTCCTTTGGCTGTTGAAACATCCACACATTCTGATCTTAAGGTGTAAAAAGGACAACTTTATACATGAGATCAATATAACATGGTGGTGTGTGCAGAGAGAAAACATGACTGGGCTGCACAGCTGCAAGATCTCTGGTGGGAACATTCTTGACCCCAACCCCCATCACCAAACACACAGCTGTGACAGCCTACCCACTGTGAGTGACCATAGAATGAACCGAATAGGCCTTCTACCCCCAAATAAACGCACAAGGCATGTCCTCTAAAAGGAAGACAGATTACAAGCTTGAGGGGGTTGGAGGGGGTTGGCTCAATCCAGCACAGTAGTATGATAAAAGCTAGTCTCAGCCTCTTCCGTCCTTTAGCACTACGTTACATAAGCAACTCTGTGCTGAACGTCTGATACATATATCTGTTTAAACGCGACACAGACTTTCGGGAAGCGATACTGTCGATTTTCATTGGCTGTTAGCATCTTCACTAAATTCCTCATCCTCATTTTAATGTCCGACTTAGTTATTGAGTTACGTAGTTGGTTGTCATGCATACCAATCAAAATACCTCGCTTGTCAAGTAGGCGGGTACTGACGCAGTTAGCCATCGCTGCGTCCCAGACTTTCAGACTTTACGTAAGTAAAAAGCTGGCTCTGCAAGACTAGACATGGGATGCGTTTATAAAGCCTTTGAGTTGTCTTTTCAACACGTCTCTCTTGTTTGGGAATCGGACTCGTGCCCACCTTTTCTACATTACCGCTGGAGAGACACTCAAAACCCATTGCAGAGCATACAGTGGACAGACAGACAGACAGACACGCAGAAAGGTAAGACAGCCAGGCAGGTAGACAGAGAAAACTGAAACAGAGGTCGGAAAAACTCAAGAGGCAGACAGACAGGGGGCTCGAGAGAAGAGCCATTTTGTAGCGGCAGCTGTTAGCGAACAGCCGCCTCTACTTTGGGGGGCTGCTAAATAACACCCGAGAGGGGGAGCGGATGGGTGAATTGGGGGGGGGGGGAGATATGCGGGATGAACGGAGGAGAAAACCACGCAAAAGGAGGCAAAAGGACGTGTGTGATGCCAGTTGTGGCGCGCAGGAACCACCGAACGCAAGCTAGCGAGGGAGAATGATAGAGACAGAGACAGAGAGAGAGAGAGAGAGAGAGAGAGAGAGGAAGAGAGTCTCTTGCTGCAGTGGTAGTAAACAATCGGCCTGCCTCCTTTGTCCAGAGCACTAAACCACACCCCCTCCTTTTGTCATGCTTGCTTGTCCTCGCACTCTCTCTCTCTCTCCTTCCATCTCACATACCATCTCTCTATGCAACTCTGGCTTCTCTCTCCTTCTCTCGAGCCACCTTTATTCACGGTTCCCGTCTCTCCGTTCCGTCACTGCACCCCCCCCCACCCCCACCCCCACCACCCCTCCGTTGCCTTTCCCCGTCTCCTTGGCCGACTATGCATCTCTCTCTCTCTCTCTCTCTCTCTCTCTCACGCAGCCACCCCCGCCCCCCTCCAGACTGTCTCTCTCTGCAGAGCGGTGACGCTACGCAGCTAGCCGCTAACTAGCATCTGCTGATAGCTGACTAAAAGGAGAGGGGGATTAAGGCAAAGGGAGGAAGATGGAGAGGTTAGCTCGTACCTTGGCTGACAGTGTCCGCTCGATTTCAGGAGAAAGACGGAAAGCGAGAACGCCTTATTTCTCCAGCGTAGCCTGCGACCGTAGTGGAGCCCTCACTGTCTTACACACGCACGCACGCACGCACACACACACACACTAGATAGTCCTCGCATCCACACACACACACTATCTGCTCCTCCCCCTTTCTCTCTCACACACACACGCACACAAATGAGCATTCAGTCAAGGGCCTACCCACAATGCCTTGCTACACACAAAGACAGGGGGGTGTGACCAATCACACGCTGCCTCTCTCTCTCTACCCATCCTCCGCTCTCCCTCTCACACTCTCTCCCTCCCTTTCTCAAATGCACACCCCCCCCCCCTCCCCCTTTTCAGTGTAATGCCCACTGACATACAAGCTTGTGGGCGGGTTGCCTTAAGAGTTGTCATGACAACGCATCCCCAGTTGCTCTCCCATTAGCCTCCTGTTTTCCTCTCATACTATCATTCTCTCTCTCTCTCTCTCTCTCTCTCATTCTCTGTATCTCTCCATCATTCTCTCTCTCATTCTCTATATCTCTATAATTCTCTCTCTCTCATTCTCTATATCTCTATAATTCTCTCTCTCATTCTCTATATCTCTCCATCATTCTCTCTCTCTCTCATTCTCTATATCTTTATAATTCTCTCTCTCATTCTCTATATCTCTCCATCATTCTCTCTCTCTCATTCTCTATATCTCTATAATTCTCTCTCTCTCATTCTCTATATCTCTCCATCATTCTCTATATCTCTATAATTCTCTCTCTCTCTATATATATATATATATATATGATTATCTATTTCTCTCTCTCTCATATATATAAATATATGATAATTCTCTATCTCTATGTATGTGTGTGTGCGTGTCTGTCCGTCCGTCCATCCAGTGATGCAGTGCCGCAGTTGGGTTCTGGTGTGACCCAGTTAGAACGCAAAGGCTGGATGTAGGACAAACACACACACACACACACACACACACACATACGCACGCACGCACGCACGCACAGGCGCATAGAGAACGCAGAGAAAATCCCAGAACTGAGAACGGGATTACTTTAGCAGAGTACACATTAGCAGGCAAAAAACCATGAAAGAAGCACAGGCAGACCGAGGTTACGCAGAGAGAGCAGGCTGATGGTATGTGGAAGCCTTGCTGCTGGGTTACTTAACAGCGCAGAGATGCAGACTGGCTTACATTTACTGATAACGGACTTGTATTGCACGAGTACGGGGCGGAACATGCATGTGAACAGACGAGGCAACAGCCTTGACCGGCAGGTTGGAGGCTTGTTGAGCTGATAAAACTAGCAGGTCAAGAGTGGTTTGACTTAACATGGGAGAAAGAGAGTGGAGAAAATGTGGATGGAGTATTTTTATCAGGGCGCCACTATGGACTGGCTTCTGCTCTCACTGAACTATAATGTCACATCAAGCCTCATACTGGCTCTGTGCAGCATTGCGCAGTTTAGCCTGCACCCTAACACAGGAGCCTCTTTCGTTTGGGTTAAGCAAAACCTTTTCTGTAGCTAGCAAAGAGGGTGCACAACTTTACAGGACATAACTAACCTGCCATTGAAATGGATAGTAAACAAAAATATGACTAGGAACTTAAGTGGTAAAAGGATGCAGACAAACAATTCGCACCGTGAGGAAAACAGTCAGCTAATCGCCTAAAGTTTTTCTAAAATGATGACTTAAAGGCAGGGTTAGTCATTCTTGCAAACTTTGAACTTCGGTCATCCGGTCATGGCCGCCTCACACATAGAAATGCATTGTGAAGGAAAGCGTAGCGCTACGGCTTTGTTAATATGAGCAGTGTTACTACTATGTTGCTACTACGGAGTAAGGGCTGTGTAGAAGTATCAGATTGTTTCTTCAACAAGCACAGAAAACGTAAGGTAGTGAAATGCGAGGAGATATTTGTTGCTTGTTAGCCTACATTTAGCTTGCAATAGCTGACTTTACCTTTAAGCGTACATCATATATTTATGTTTCCATTGCCACTTCAGGTGATTTTAAATGATTGGTCAAGATAAAGTAGGTAGTTTGATTTACATTTATTGTTATACCATCCTGATATTGTGAGCTCCAGGTTGAATTTGTCACAAATATCAGTCTGGATCTCCTCCATTAAAACTTTATGACAAACACTATTGAATGAAGGGGTTCCAGGCTGATATTTGTGACAAATTCAAACTGGAGCTCACAAGATCAAGGCTCTTCTAGTGATATAGGCCCAAAGTCTTGAAGAAGATTGCCATTTAGTGCCATGAAGCAGTGCTGAACCTTAGGACTATATGTTTCTTTTCTTAAGATTTGGGGTTAGCACAGACAGGCTCAATTACTGGATACCAGACTAAGTCTACTGCAGTCAGTATGCCTACTGTATACTCTTCTAGCTGACAGAGCCACTAATATTATAATAATGTCTTCAACAGGTCATTCATGTGTTATTATAAAGGAACCAGGGCTTTCCTCAATCAAAATTAAATGTTAGATAACCAGCAGCTTCCCGACTGCTGCGTGTAATCTCCACATGTGGCTACTGTGTAGCTGCTCATGAAAGTAAACAACTAGTTAACAATGTCACGGGTGTTTATTACATGCTAACATGTTAGTTGTAAGGTGGTGGTAGTACACCGTCGTGTTCAATTACCTTTAACCAGCTTCTCTAGATAAATACAACCACAAAAAGGCAAATCCAATATGAATCATTTAAGGAAGATGAAAATGCAGATGCACTTTCTCCTCACGAACAGATGTTAAACAGATGGATGGAAGACTGAATCAGGGTTTCCACTGGCTTGAAGCATGTGGCGTGTCTAAGGACTGATACAGTAGTATTGTAAGCCTTGTCATATGTTAAACACTCAGTTTGGTATGGATGTAGGAGTTTAGTGAAACGAGATTATACATAATTTAATACAACTGCAAGCAAAGGGGTTGTTATGAGATTTTTAAATAACAAACCAAAGTAATGCCAGGCTCAAACAAAAACTTTGTTGAGGTGACATGGGCCCTTAAAGACAGAGTTAGTCATTCTCGAGAACGCTTGCCAACTTCAAGCCCAAATAAAAACAATATCTCCGTGTGCTGCTCCACACATCGAAAAACATTGTGAAGCAAAGCGTAGTACTACGGATTTGTTGTTATGAGCGATGCTCGGCACTTTGTTTATGTTCCTATTTAGTAGGAGTATCGGATTATTTTTTCGCAACATCTCGCAAAATGGGTGCCCCGGCCAGAAGCGAATACTATTTGTGGGGCCTTGGTCCATGCACATTTAAGTCGTTACTAGCAGCTGAGATAGCCGCAGGTCTCGACTCACGTTAAAACAAATGTATTAAACATGATGGTGCTGTGACGTTAAATCTGGAGGAGAGTTTGTACTGTATCTGGAGAACAAGAACAACATGGATGAACACCACTGCACAACGTTGGTTTCACGCACACTCATTTCCATGTAGGCCTATGTAGTATTGTATGCTCACAGTGACATCGGTGATCTTGATTTGACTACATTGTGTCTCTTTAAATCTAACATATTATTTTGAAAAATGTAAAGTCGCAGTTTAATTCTGGCATCATATGCAGCAGTTAGAACAAATGCACTGACTGGGCCTATTAACATCTAATAACTGATACATTTATCATGTTACTGCTGCACTCCTTAAAATACATTTATGTTTCAAGATTAAGTCACTGCTTAAAATTTGTTTTATCAGAAGTCTGGCTTTGTTAATCTGGGCTTGTTAATAACAAAAATTGAAGTGGATATTTCTTTGTTTCAACATTACTGAACTTCATTACTTATATCATTGACTGTTTTGATCGAGCACCCATCTTAGCGGCCTTTGTGATGTTTTCTAGTTTGACCTGTTTAGTTTACCACACACACTACTGTATATTAAAACATGTCTGGACACAACAATGTAACGTTAATACAATTACAGAAATCCCTCAACCCTAATCCAGGGTTGGACTGGGACTGAAAAACGGTCCGGGACTTTGAAGCCGACCGGCCCGAGAACCATCTAGATTAGACCTTGTAGGCAAATACAATACACCATCCACTATAATAAACTATGATGTAGTAGTTTATTTAATTTTGTACATAGCCTGGCCCTTTCTATTGGCCTTTTATTTGTTTTTAAATATACATTTCAGCACCAATAAAAAGAGTTGTTGTTGAATGTTAACCACCTAATGCTATTAGCTAGGCTATTAACCTATCAACTCTAGCCAACAGGGTAAACTTTAAAAATTTTGAATTATGCTGAAACGTGCTTGTACCTGACATCTCTTGTAGGCTATAGCCCATACTGCGTCTTCGGGCTGCTGACTGTCACTTGGCTTGGGGTGCAACATAGGCCTGTGTGTTCTGTCTTTTACATTTGACAGCAAGAGTACTCGTCTTCTCGTTTTTTCCACACGTATCTATTCGCCGGACCGGCACTCGATGTCGATGATAAGAAACTAAAAAGAAAAAAATCTCATACACTACCTTGCATTCGATTCGATTGTGTGAAAACTACTGGGCTAATCAGATCTAAGCATAAACAAGGATCAGTCCAAGTAGGAGGGGAAGCTCGTATCTCCCCTCAATATTGAAAGTATTAGTTTGGCCCAGTCTGACAAACACAGAGACAGCGATGCACTGTAGGTCAGCAGATGCGGCCAGCCGTCTGTCCCAGTCACAAAATGTAGAGTAAAAGATTAGAAAATGAATGGGCCGGCCGGTCGGGAATAGTCCCAGAGGTAAAGTCCCTGGTACTTTACCTCTGCAAACCTTGGGCTAATAATAATAATAATAATAATGCATTTACCATGAGCAGTCAGAACAATTTCAGTGAACACCAGCATAGATCCTTCTCACTTTTTCCATGTTTGATCAAGGATTATCCTTGGTACATCCAAAATATTGTTTGTTCATCCTAAATGTGACTATCACTGCTTTAACCCAATCATGGTTCAAGTGCCTATACATTTAGCAAGAGACTGCCTTTGTCCATCATAAATGTATCTTAAGTTCCCAAAACAAACCTGAGAGCACATTTATAAATCCAGCCTCGATATTGTGTTCAGCATCTTGAACTCTTTTAGTTTGTAAAACTAAGTGGAAAAATGTCTATTATCAAACCAGTGATACCGTTAAGTCCCTTAACTAAGAAAAATTCTTAGTGTTCTTCAGAAAACATCTGTGGAATGCCCAGCTTTTAGCGATATCCTTCTTTACACGATTGCTTTACTCATACTGACATACCAACACTATTTCAGTATTGACTGAAAATGCTAAGTCTAAAAAGATATTCAATAATTTTCCCAAGGTCTTAGCTCGCTCTAAATTGGTGCAGGAACAAGCTTCTCTCAGGCGAAACAAGAGCGCTAAGTCTCAGCTAAGACTTAGTGATATTAAAAGACAAATCCCACAGCATCAGTAGTCTGTGTGCGCATCAATAAAACAATATCAGATGTACGTATTCATCGCAAAAGTAGTTTTTGCCTTGGTATGTATGTGTGTGCACGCATGCGCGCGTGTGTACATGCGTCTGTCTGAACATTGAGGGCAAGCTGTCCAGCAGTAATCTGATAGGCTAGAGGTTTGGACACAACATCTGGCTGACTGATTGACCTCTTCCTCGTTCTCTCTCTCCCTCTCCCTCTCCCCACTGTCCTGTGTGAGTGTGAGGTATGGAGACCCTCCTTTGCACTGCTCTGCCTCCCAGTGGCCACAATTACACAATACGCCTTTAATGCCATTTTCTTTACAGGTACACTTTATGACTTTATGAGTGAGGTCTACAGTAACATTAGTCAAATCAAACGCACAAATAGTGTGCATTCCCTCAAATAAAAAATAATAATTTTGGAGGGAAATGTTTGTATAAATACTGTTATTACACTATGGGCCGTGAACAGGCACTAGTTAACAGAGAGGGACTTTAAGCTAGCTATCGAAAAGAAGATGCAGAGAACATCTGTCCTGCCATTGGTAGTCTTCGAACTCCGTCACCAACAGCTCGCTGGAAATTAGCATAAAGTTAAAAAGTTCTCAACTCGGATCTCTCGCAGCTCCGCCCACTGTTGCACAAAACGAAACGCTGGCTTCCGTTTGAAATTATTTGAAACGTGCCTCTTTGCGAGCTGAACACGTTGGCGTTGTGATGCAGGGTTAGGCAGCGCTGTGTCCCAGACTTTACGTAAGGTAAGGCTGGATCTGCGAGACTACTCTTCCACCGACATGTGCCTAGATAAAACAGTCCACTTTTCAACAACTGCCCCATTGGAATTTAGCAGAGATTGCTAAATTTGAAACTTTGCCATGTTGTAGCCCTGAGTCTGCCCTATATCGGCATCTTTATACCTTTAAAAGTGGGTGGAAGTCAGCTATTGCAAGCTAAATGTAAGCTATTACACTTTTTGTCAAATTCAACCAACACATATCTCCTCACATTTCGCTAGTTAACCGTTCTCTGTGCGTTTTGAAAAAATAATCAGATTCTTCTACACAGCCCTGGTTCTGTAAATAGCAACATACACAAAGTGGCACACCGCTCACATCAACAAAGCCGTTGTACTACGCTTTGCTTCACAATGCACTTCAACGTGAGAGGCAGCGTTTTGATTTAAGCTTGAAGTTAACAAACGTTCTCGAGAATGACTTGACCCTGCCTTTAAGTCACACCGCTCACATTTATCTCACCACTACAGAAACACGCAGTATACCCCAGAGCCATGGAGTTCCGCCAACGGAACTTCGAAATTTTCAACGGTCACATGGTTCATGGAGAGGCTAAACCTATGGCAAAATTGTTCCTGGAAGTGCTTGGTGGGCAATTTGAATATATATAAACACAGATATATAACTGCATTTTTTGGTAATTAGTCAATAAATGCACCGATTTACATTTTAAAATAGAATTCATGGTGTACTTTTAGCATTAAGGCTAAATTCCGGGAACTATTTTGAGACTCCGTTGCTGTGAAAAAAACGGTCAATTGGAGTGAAGGGAGATGACGCAACTCTCTCTCTACATGGCTCTGGTCTATACTATATACAAATGTGACTGTAGTGCACAAAAGGACACACAAACACAAACGACACAACAGTCAGTCAGTCAGTAAGTGCACCAGCTGTTGAGGATTTTCCTACACCATTAAGCGAACCCGCAGCATAGTGTTCGTCGTGTGCAAGTGGACAGAAATAGCCCGCTGCCGCAGGCCAAACGCCTGGGAGAGCGGGAGGAGGAGCGTATAAACCAGGCCAGGGCTGCGGGGGACCGGATTGGTCAACGCTGTGGAGAGGAGTGGATGTGTGAAAAAGAGAAGATGTCATATCAAGAGAATGTGTATGCATGTGTGTGTGGCATTGAGCATCACTCAGCAGTCACAGAGGGGGCGGAGCTACAACTGCTGTACAGGAGGGGGGGGGGGGGGGGGGAAAACAGGGAATGTGGC
>JAODUK010002405.1:0-12116 GCA_027564635.1 Typhlichthys eigenmanni | reverse complement strand
GAGAGAGAGAGAGAGAGAGAGAGAGAGAGAGAGAGAGAGAGAGAGAGAGAGAGAGAGAGAGAGAGAGAGATGTGTGTGTCCGTCCCTTTCCTCTCTCAGTGGGACATGGCACAGATATTAGCACTGTGTGTTCTTTGTGACCCCGGATGGATTCAGAAACAGCCCTCAATGGCGTCCCCTGTGTGAGAGACAGGCTTGGGTGCTGTGCTCAGGTGCAAGTACAATAGAATTACGTGTGACTAGGTACGTCTGTGTGTGTGTGCATGTGTGCGTGTGTGTGCGTGTGTGTGCGTGTGTGTGTGTGTGTGTGCGTGCGTAGTGCCAGATGCCCTGTGGCGCTGGTGTCTGTAGTGCGTCACCCTGCATTCTCTCTCCCAGGTTCCCAGTGGTGACGGGCATATGGTAACCATAGGATACGGGCTAGGGATAATGTCATGGATACAACATCAACAACATCACAGTACTCTCCTCTGTGTTCATAAATGGACACCTCTGTTGTCAACCGGTACTTGGTCAAGGACAGTGTATGGAGTTCAATTTACTTCTAAAATATACTGTTTAACTACTATAACCCCCCCAAATAAAAAAAAAACACTGAAATAAATACAAAAAATGAAATGCATATTAAATTCATGTTTGTGGCTTCATATTTACAGATCATGGAGGATTATAATTTCATTTAGTCTATATGTACTTAGTATGTATATGCAGAAATATCGACCTATACAAATATTGGATGGTGAGAGAAAGTAGTTCCTTTCATATCCTATATTTCTCTGTCCTTTTCCCCCATGCACTGTGACACTCTCTGAGGGTCAGATTGTACCCCCCGGCTTCATGAATAATGCCAGTGACCTTTAACCTAGACTAGACGGAAGAGCTTGAGAGCCCCCTCGCTCACCACATATAACTTATTCTCTGTCAATGAGGCATAATACTGGGAATCATTTGATAGAAAAAATTGCACCCTCCTTGCTGGTATAACGCTTTCTAAAATGAAGGCATGTTGTTTTGCCTCAATTCAAAGATATGATGACACATTGAACTGTGAATGCGATGGTTAATTATGTGCATATACCGTATATATGCAGTATATACTGTATATAAACTGTATGTCTCAGGAAATAATGTCAGTTGTCAATAATAAAGGACACATCCTGAATTGCGAAAAACAAATACATTCTTATAACATGATTTCCCTTGAAAGAATTACACTGCATTGCCTGCGCGAGAGGGAAATCTCAGGTAAGTATTATTACGGAGCTAAATATGGCCCGTACATAAATATAGCATCCTATATATAGGTGCCAGGAGTGCATGTGTGTCTGAGCATGCATGAGCAGAGGTGTGTGTGGGGTGTGGCTACAATGCGCTTGCTTGTGGTGCTCGTGTGTGTGTGTGTGTGTGTGTGTGTGTGTGTGTGTGTGTGCGTGCGCGCGCGCGCGCGGGTGCGCATGCATGTAGTATGCCTATCCAAAGGCTTTAGCTGACTGTGACAACAGGGAAAGTGGGATGTGTGTCTGAGAAAGATGTGTACAGTAACGGAGCGGTGCTAGACCTCACTAAATCTGCACAGCTTTGCGGAACACAACTTTGGCATTTGTGCTGGGTTTGGCGAATACGCACCGATAAGTAGGTCTGTTTTGTCACTGCAAACACTGCACATATTCCACTGTGTCAGGCGACACGCGTTCAGTGGCATCTGTTCGTTGTACAGTGAGATCCGGCACTCTGCCTTAAACGTGGCTCGCGTTTGAGACAGCACATGTCAACTGTTTTGTTGTGTCTGTTTGGGAAACCACTGCAGTAGCTCTTTTTACTCTGTGTCGGCTTTTCCCCAGAACGGTGGTAGTTGTAGCTAGCTGACATGCACACACACACACACACACACACACACACACACAGCCAGTACACATTCAATGCTTCAGTTACAAAAGCGTCAACAGCCCGTACGTTCAGGATGTTTGTTCCCTGCGGACTTGACCTCCTCATTAAAGTCCTCTTTGCTCCTCTCGCTCTTTAACCAGACTTTGCTTTCAACTGGCTGCTCTTTGATGAGCGTATAGCTCATTATAACTGTGTGTAAACATGGATAAATGCATGTGATTTTGATGGTGATGGTCTCAACATCAAAGCAGGTGAAACACCAAAATTGCTCAGTATTTTCTACCTTAATGGCTGACATTGCATAGCATTTACTACAACAGTGTATATTCTACTACAAGAGATGTGTGTGCGTGCGTGTGTGCGTGTGCACGTGCGTGTGTGTGTGTGGGTGCTTATAAGAAATATGTTTGAACCAATTGTGTCTCTTTGCATATAATATATTGCTATACCCTTGTGTACATGCATGCATAATTGATGTATGTGTGTGTCAGTGCGTGTGCATGTTTATTTGTGTGTGTGTCCCCCTGCAGGCTAAATTCTCTGTAATCTCCTGCCTACTGATGTGATGCGGGCTGTCTGGCGGTGACCTTGCAGCGTCTGAGGGCTGTGGAGCTCGCTGCCAAGATCGCTGCAGCAGCTTGGACCCCGATCCTGGCCGCAGTCACACTGCCAGACCAGCCAAGTCCCCCGATCTGCTCCGTGTCCTCCACACACCGCATCAGTGTGGACAAGACGCTCGCACATATGTTGTGTGCCAGTACAGTACATCCAGAGCCATGTAAAGAGAGAGTTGCGTCATCTCCCATCACTCCAATGGACCGTTTTTTTTCACAGCAACAGATCCTTAAAATAGATCCGGGAAGTTAGCCTAAATACTAAAAGTACCCAATAAATTACATATTTAATTTAAATTGGTGCATTTTTTGACCATTAATTACCCCAAACAATGAAGTTATATATGTTTGTATGTATATATATATATATATATATATATTCAAATTGCCCACCAAGCACTTCCTGAAACTATTTTGCCATAGGCTTAGCCTCTCCATGAACCATGTGACCGTTGAAAATGTAGAACTTCCGTTGGCGTATTTCCATGGCTCTGAGTACATCCATTCACCAGCGCTGATCCAGGAAGCTGCCCTGTCCTTTCACACACGCAGTTTCCAAAGGTTTTTCTGTGTGTGGGAGGTAGAGTATATGGTAAAATGTACTACTATGCCCCCGACAAGTAATAATACGAATACTATTCCATTGTTGGTTTAGCATCTGAAAGCTACAGTATATGGCTGGCACACCTCTCTGCTCTCACACGGCTCTTGTCACGTTGCACGGAGGCCGGAGATACGAGTGCAACCCCGGTCGTTACGGTACACCCCCTCCCCATGGTGCGCCTCCTAGTGACGCCACTCACAGGTGTCGGAAGTAGGAACCCAAACCCCGGTTGTCCCACCCGCGCCGAAGGCAGAGTTCCTCCGGGTCCCGGGCAGGCGGCCAGAGCCATCGACGGAGGCGAGACCCCTCTGGGGGCCGGGTCAGGGCCAGAGCCAGCAGCAGAAGCTAGACCCCTCCGGGGGCTGGGCAGGTGAAACTGTGTTGAAGTCTGGACCCTTCCAGGGGCCGGGCAGGCGGTCAGAGCCTGCGACGGAGGCGGGACCCCTCGGCGCTGGGCTCCCACGGACCCCTGATGCGGGGCGGACTCACACTGGCGAGACCAACAGGGAAAGGGGAGGCGCCGCTTCTCAGTGCAACCCCGGTCAGCTCTAGGTCATGGGGGTGTGGTTTGTTTCCATGTGAAATGTAGCCCTGCATGTGCAGTCCTTTGAGACCATGATGTGTTCTCTACCCTGCTCCCGAATCACATGCGCAGTTGAGTGTGTGGATATGCAGTAATCATAGACGGGAGCTGACTTGGCTCATAATTACCTGGGAGTGGCGTTAGCTTGTACTTCTGGTTGGGAGGAAAGAGGAAGGGTGTAGTAATGATGAGCGTTCGCTGCAGGTGAAGTTGGTGGTGGGGAGGGAATATTTAGACAGGTCTACACATAGCCTACCTGTGTCTTGTGCCCTTCCCTCCGCCTGTCCCCAGGTAGCAGCTGACGGGTTCACCTGAAGTTCGCCGCACTCTGTGAAATCTTGTCTGTTGGCATTTGTGTTCCAATTAGCCTGCCAGGCTACAGAAAACTGCAGGCCCGCAAGTGCTTGGATGCATTCCAAATCAGTTCCCCCCTTTGTTCCTCTGAGTGCACCCCACGTCTAACGCACGTCTTCGCTGACGCTCGTAACGTTGCTTCTGATTCCACACATTCTTGAGTTGTTTGTTTGTGAGGCTGGATGTTGTTTTTCCCCCATGGGGAGACTGTTTGCTTAGTTCATACTCATACCGATGGATCAGAGGAAGTAGCCAGATATTTATCTGCTTAGATCGGCTGAGTTCCATGCAGACCAGAGTGTGGATTGGGTGTTTTATCCTTATCTATAAAAAAAGGAAATAAATGATGTCCTCTTTATTTTAAACTGAAACAGTTATTTGGGCTTGCATTTGAGTCTGCAAATGTAATTTGTCATTCATAAGGTCGCTTGAATTGCAGAACCAGATATGTGAGTTGATGGGGATGACATTATGATTGAACATTTACATAATGTTCGATTCTGGATGCAATCCTGCTGCAAGGTGCACAAAGGCAAGGGAAAGAGACAGAGAGTGAGGCAAATGGACTGTCATGGGTAGACAGGCACACAGATTTAGGTACAAATCTGTTAGACATTTCTACAGTATGAATCAAAATTGTCAATTTCCCATAAAGCCGAAGTCAACTCTGAAACATTTTAACTGTAACCATTATCACATGATGTAATGGATGTTAAGAGGAACTTGAAAGTTATCTTTGCTAACTGCTTGCTAAAGCTAGAGGTTGGGGGGGTTGTGAATTTGGAGTGAATTATTTACTATTTAAATAGATACTTCCTTTCTTGTAGTCTGGCTTGTGTACCACGCATTACTGTAAGCCTGTGGATGTGAGCCAGTAAATGAACATGTTTTACTAAGTATTTTTGATGTGCTGCTCAGATACAGTACTTTACACTGTGTGTAATGTGATGTCACGTTTCTGATATTTCTGACATGTGTCCACATGCCCTCTGAGTCCCTCCATCAACCTTTAATCTTCCTCTGTGTGTATGTGTTGTCTTGTGATTAGGATCGGTCAGTCCCTTGGGCTGGTGTTCAACATTGCTGCTGAAGGACTCACATGGGCCGTGTTTCTCTTCTGTTCCTCTGTCCAGACTTCTGCTTGCCTCAGATATTTCATGCTGGTCATGTGAGTGTCTCTCTCTCTCTCTCTCTCTCTCTCTCTCTCTCTCTCTCTCTCTCTCTCTCTCTCTCTCTCTCTCTCAGCGTATAGTGGTGGCATGTGTGAGCCCCACACACACGTGCTTGTTTGCTAACACATTTCACACAATAATATCTGACCCTCAGGGCAAGCTTCAGTCTACAGTATGCGAGTCCCCTTTAACAGACACATATTTGTGTGTTTGTGTGTGTGTGCAATGTGCATATGTGTGTGTGCGCGTGCCTGCGCGCATGCCTGGTGCGTGCGTGTGTGCGTGCGTACGCGCGTCAAGATCTGTAAAAACCCACGTGGCCTAAGGATTCACCATGTCAAGACTAAATATTTGGCTAATATTTGGAGAGCAAGAGGAACGGCGCCCATGAGTGATGCAACCCCAGGGAGACAAGAGGAACCAGGCCCAAAATCACCCCACAGTGTCTGGAGCATCAAACGGGCCACTAGCCCCTCCCCCAAACAGAGTATAAGAAGGCATCAAGTGAAATGTCTTCCAGATAGCGATACGAAGGAGTGGCTCCAGTCTGATGAAGACGTGGAAAGTGTCATGGAAGCAATGGTGAAGGGTGTCAGTGACAGAAAACAGATAAGCATAAAGGACAAAGACTATGAAGAGATTATCCAGCTAAATCGTGTGTTGCTTTCATGATACATGTAAAAGCTGCATGATGACACATACTGTAGGTGTTACAGCCCTATAATGTATCTCATTCACAGTCAACAGTAGGTCACATAAATACAGTATACGATTCACAAAAGAAACACACCACAGCTTGTGTTTACAAAATCCAAAAGTAGCTATCTTCAAATTGAATAAATAAATAAATCAAATCAAATAATTACAGTGACCTTTTGTGACCTTTTCTTAAGGATTAGATGCATCTCACATGCACTCACAACTAACGAGAGGTACTTGTTTTGCAACACTTGAAACATGAAGATTTTGCTCAGATATAAATGTCAGTGCATGTACCATTCATCATAATATCAGACAATCTGTCCATATGGTTTATTTGGTACTAAGCATGTGCAGAGAGAAGAAAGGCTGTGTTGTTGTGAGTTTCTTGTGCAGTATTGTGTGGCCATACTTTGTTGTATGCTACCAATACACACTAACACACATTCACACAAAGAAAAACACAATCTAGATCACAGGGTAACTAAGCAACCACAAGGCAGCCATACTGATACCGATCAATCCCTCCAGTTTGATGCAAATGACGCTGATGTGTGTATGTGTGTGTGTTTTTGCGTGTGTATTTGAAATCATTCAATATTTTGTGTCAGGTCATGGAAAAAAAATGTGTTGTGCTCAATAACATTTATTCCAGGCCTAAATGTCCACATTTTGTGTCCAAGAATTGTGTGAGACAAGTGAGACACATTTAACCAACATGTCAAGTAATATAAGCCTATATCTGGATAAGTAGATTTTTTGATTTAAAGGTTCCCTATTGTAAAATACTAGTTGTTGTTGTCAAATTTACACGCTCTAAAGGTGTGGCATCAATTCTGCACTGCAACAAATTGTCTGTGACCTATCCTTATATTCCTACTGTAGCAAATCAATGTACTGGACAAGTGCAACACCAAACGTAACATTAAGCTGGAATGGATACAAGTCAGTTGATAATGACAGTTGGGAAGTTGAATAATATGGGACATTTGAAGTGTTATTGAATGTATCTGATTATTGTTCTAGGTTAATACGATACGCCGTTTAGCAATGTGAGCAGCCAGCCAATGAGATCTGCAATCTCTTGTCTGTACTTTGTACTTGGCTAAATAAGTCCTTCACTCTGTCTGGTGTGATACATTTGTGCTGAATCGAAACTTGGGCCATGATAAACTTAAACAGTAACTGTTCCACGTACCTGTATTGGCAGCCTGTGTGTGTGTGTGTGTGTGTGTGTGTGTGCGTGTGTGAGCGTGTGTGTCAGAGGTAACAGAGTGTTTGATTTTTATCCATGTCTGTGTCCATATGTACAACCGTTCTCCTTTTCAGAAATGTCACCTCTCCACCCAGTTCTGATACTGTGATAAGATGATAAAGGGGTGACACTGCTGTAAGAAAGGTGAACAGGTTTATCAAGACATCGCAGTGCTGTTCTTATCTTTGACACAGTAAAACAAAGTTTGGGGCTAAATAAATGTTGTATATGTACCATATTAGACAGGACTTAACAATAAAGCAGTTGTCAAATTCAAAACAGACAAACAGACACACCCACCCACCCACCCACACACAAACACACAAACACGCACACACACACACACCCACACCCACGCAGCCAGCCATTTACAGTAATACACACATAACGCTCGCGCACACACACAGAGTGATTGCTTATTTGTTTGTGTGTGTGTGTGTGTGTGTGCGTGCGCACGTGCGTGGGTGGGTGGGCACGCTTAGGTTGTCCTCTGTCCTTGTTAGTGGTAATGAAGAGATATGTGTGTGTGTGTTTGGCAGTAATGAGTACAAACAGGGATGAGCTATTAGGCGACCAAATGACCAAGTGTAATATGAAAACAGATACAGCCATCGGCCCCTTGTTGCAGAAATGAAATCACATTATGGCATATGTGTTACTGGTACATTAAATACACTGCCAGCTTTTGTCTTTATCAAGTCTATCATGTGAAAGACGGTCAGTTCTTGATGATGAACTTATATTAAGTAATTATTGATATATTAAGTAATTATTGATACGAGTGGATGTCTGCTGGGATGAGGAGAAACTGTTGTGTGTGTGGGTGTGTGTGTGTGAGAGAGAGAGAGAGAGAGAGAGAGAGAGAGAGAGAGAGAGAGAGAGAGAGAGAGAGAGAGAGAGAGATTTTGAATACAACTACAGCTGTGTCTAAGAGACCAGTGAGCCATGCACACAGACATACAGTATACAGTAGAAGTCAAATGGGATAGAAATACAGAGATATGCCAAGTCATCATTACAAATAGAGAACTACGATACACAAAATATCAGAATATAAACACAAACGCACACACTAAACATTAATTGCAATCTAAACAGTGAATTTGTATTAAAGCGGGCTCAATACTATGTTGAATATCTGTATTAGTATCTGTATATGTAATATGTTGCTATTACATTTTTGATCACAATCCTTTTATAATATACTGTAGGTATTAGGCTACAGGCTTTACACAACTTTTACTTGTTTGCATTGTATTGCATAAACTGTGTATTTGTATGCAACTTTATGAATCCAATCGGTTAGGACAACACAGCTAAAAGTAGTTACCTTAGCTGGTCGATAAAAACTGAAGTGCTCAAAAATAGCTGAAAACATCAGTATTTTAAAGGTTAAGCTGGAAGAGATAAGCAGAGCAACCACACCGTAAAGCCCCAAATCTGCTCAAAATGAGCAATCAGTCTACTGGCTTTTAGAGAGCTTACTAGTTATCTAAAAGTGCAACCAATTACAAAAATACATAATTTCAGGTAAGTACAGATTTATTTTGGAATCTCCTAAATAGGGGTTAGAGGTCAATGTAATTAATTAATTAATTTTATTTTCTCCTAATAAAGTAAATCATGTCATTCACGTAAGCTTTTAAGTTGTTGGGAGAAATATCAATCTCTTCCTCTTCTCTCTTTCTCTCTCTCTCTCCCTCCATCTTTCCTCATGATCGTGACTGCACTGACAAAAGCTCACGTCTGGGGAAGTTGCTCTCCATGTGCAGACACCCCGGTTGCCTGGGAAACCATTCTAAAGTTGTGAGCTAGAGGCGGAGCGGGCCTCTGCAGTGCAGCAGAAAAACAGCAGCACGAGTCTGGAGAAGGAGTGACAGCATACAAGGCAGCGCTCATCACTATACCACACAGTCTCTCTCTCTCTCTCTCTCTCACCTATAAGGAACCACCCGTTTGACACTCATTTGGTATGGCCAAGCATGTTCCCCTGTAGTGGGACTGTTGTGCCGTAAAGCAGTTTTGAGTTACAATCCCCAGAAAAATGTACTGTAATGTACTGCTTGCAGCCGTTCCTATAGTATCACATGCTGGTAAAAATACCAGGAGACCAGTTAGGCTCAATTCAATCCTTGAGTGTCCTGTGCAGTGACCTATGAGTGGTGACTCAATCGCAACCTAAAAAATACTTATTTCTGCACATGCTGTCAGCACTGCTAGAATCTATCTTGAAATGATTATCTGGCAAATGTTACTTTACAGTGGTTCTGTTTTAGCCCTGATATTACAGTTAGATTTAAAAGCATGCTGTATGTTCAGTTATGTAATAACTAATGTCCACACAAAAAATGTCAGAATCTGACTTAATACTTATATAAAATCTACCTCTGGTAGGCCTACTGTACACCTGCCATTAGTCTCCATGTCTGCCATTTGCCTCTTCTGACCATTAGCATACGTCACATTCAACTGTGCTTAAAATACATATGATGCATATAGCCCTATATATAGTCGATTACTTTTGACTTTAGTCTGTATAGTTATTTCGGTGCGACACTAGTGCAACACTTTATTAACTGATTTTACATTTTACATTTATTTTAAGCAGTAACATCCGTGTAGCCTGATTATTTCACAGATTATCAAGACCTGTCCCTCTTGGTCATTGAATTACAGTACTAGTTGTTTGTCATGCATGTCAATCAAATAGGCATAGATCAGCAGATCTTGACACAGTTAGCCAGCGCTGTGTCCCAGACTTTTGTAAAGGCTGGCTCTGTGAGACTAATCGGCCATTAACCACTCTACCTCATAACACTCATATTAACTGAAATATTGTCTACACCAATATTTTATCCCTAATTCTCTCTTTTGATATCTTTATCTCTAATAAATACATATTTCTTATTTGATTGAAAACTGAGCCCTTTGCTTTATGCTGTTAACCTAACCTTTTGAGGAGTGAATGATATTTTAAGGTAATTCAGTTACTGCTGTAAAATGTATAAAGAATTTTGCCCTGATGACATGTTGCTATCTTTATTCTAAAAGCATGTTTGGCTTCAGTTTGACCTTGCCTAGAGAATCAGTCTGAAAAGTTTGGAAATCGTTGTGTTTCAGGACGGTAAACCTATAAGTGTCCAATCAGCCTCGTTCTGTTAGCTGCCGGAGTGGTTTGGAAAACAACTCTAATAACCTACAGGAGTTAACATAGGTGATGTAATATAGCATCAGTTTAGAATTTATTAGAAGAACAAAGGCTTTTCCCAATGGAAAATATCTTTTCACTCTTCTCCCGACCTTTCTACTGCAACAGTGGATTTAACAACCAGTTTTGCTGGTTCACAGGTTAATCCAATCACCTGCCAAGTATTTTTTTGAAAGCATCTGCCCTTTTAAAACAGTTACAATGGACAGCTCCCCAGATGGATGTGTCTAACAGACAGATATCTGGCATGTCAGGTAAGTCATTTTGAGCATTTGTTCAAAATTCAAATGGCGACTTCCGTGCCGCAGGAAGGCGTACCCCTATCCCGTCAATTCTCACTGTTGTGCTGTGCACTGGGCCGCAGCCACGTCACCGAAACCAACCTCAGGTGCTAATGGATAACTTGCCACAGCTGTGGGAAAGCTGTAGGTTTGGGGTGGTGAGGGGATTCTGTGTCAGTAGCTCGGTTTACATGGACTTCTTTCCGATTGAAGATTTCAGGCGGGCTGTGCATTTTATACCTAGGCCTTCAGTGGTATACCTGAATCAACTCACACCTTAATACAATTATTATGCGCAGGTGTGCAGAATTAACAGACCACACGCTGATGTAGGTGAGTGTACGAGCCAGCTCACCATTTAATACAAACAGAGAAATAATAGCAGACATGAAAAAACGCAAACAACAACCCACAAAACAAATGGAATCCTCCAGCCTTATATGTCCTCACACCCACACGGCTAGGAACAATCTGCTAATTGCACGTGTGTGTGTGGGGCGCTGGGAGCAAGGGCTTACCACTGCTGTCCAGAACGCATATCGGTGAGCTAAACCCCGTAAACGTTACATTATGATGTCATGGTTACAGAAACATTATTAATATTAAACATAAACACAGTTTAACTGGGCGCTGCATCACAGACAGGTATCTTATGTAGCAAGAATGATATGACACAATATATCAATCAATCAATCAATCTGTCTTTTCAATATTACGTCAAGTCTTTTCGTTATAGTAGTTTCCCGGCGTACTTCATTGAACTAGTAGATCCACTCGGGTTCCCCAAAGGTTTTTCAAAGGTACACAGCACAGTGTGTACAGCCTTGCTTTCATATCTCGCTGCTGCCTTGGTTAGAAAACTCAAGTTTGCAAACCTTGTGTAAATATGGGTTTGTAATTATCTGTTACCAAATCAGTGTCTTCACCTCTGTCAGTCATTGTAGGTTTTAATACAAATAATGCTTGTGCAGGTCGCTATGTGATTTTGCTAGTTCATACCAGAGCCGTATGGTCTCTGACCATCCGATCAAAAGACGTGAAAATGCCGATGTAATCGTATGCCAGCTACATGGCTTCAGTGTTGCCAAACTGATTGGTTAAAAGGAACAGTTTCGTTAACCTCAAGGTATATTTCTTTCACATGGCAACACATGATGGTTGAAATCTGATTGGATAAAAGCTTCGACATAAACCAGAGCCATAGAAGTAAACAGAGTTACGCCAACAGACATTTGAAATGTTCGATGATCACGTGGTTCATGTAGACGCTCAAAAGTTCCCGGAAGTGGTTGACGGGCAGGCTTAACCATGGATGAATCGATAAATACAGCTGTATAACAACGATTATAGGTAATTAGTAGCCATTTAATGCATCAATTTACATTTGTAACATATAGCGAACCAACATGTTCATGCAGTTACATTATTTTACAAATAAAATCTGTTATTTCAAGAATAG
>JAODUK010002404.1:0-12118 GCA_027564635.1 Typhlichthys eigenmanni | reverse complement strand
AGACAACACAGCCCTCAGGTTCATAGGGGCACCCAAACCTCTCCACCACGATAAGGTGATGGTTCCCGGAGAGGGTTAAGTTAAACATGCAGACATTATATAGGCTCGGCTCAGAAATGTAACGCGTGTCCCGCTAGCAAAAAGGCTCAAACCGGCTAGCCTTTGTTGCAGGTAGCCTACGTCGACTCGGGTGAGTGAAGCTATTTGTGCAGGGATTTACGGCTTTTAACATGATTCCAATCCCATCGGAATAATATGGTCCATGTAAACGCATCTACTGAGAAGGACTTAACTTCATTAGCTGGACAGTTTAATTGTACACTGATAGTGGAACTATTCTACACTAATAGAACACTATTGATTACGGTAATAATATTTAAACTTTTTGAAAGCAAGTCATTCTCGAGAACGTTTGCTAACTTCAAGCTCAAATCAAAACAAACTTCTTCAGAAGCTCTGCCCCACATATTGCACATTGCGAGGCCAATGGTATTGTTGATGTGAGCGGTGTTCGCCACTTTGTTTATGTTCCGGAACCAGGGCAGTGTAGAACTACCAGAGAACGGTAACAGAGCAAAATGTGAGGAGATATTTGGCGAATTGTATTAGCAAGCTGACTAAACCTTTGAGTGTTGAGGCAAGGTGTTTCATTTAGTGCAATACCTGCTTGTTACATTGTTTAAAATTGTGCATTTGTCAAATAAACCTGAAGCAGATAGTAAAGCCAATCATGGTAGAATTCAATATGGTTTTTATATGAGATGTTTTAGCCAGTAAATGAAGAACACTGAAGGAAAGAAACTGAATGTGTAATTCCTTTATGGCAGTTGGGGTTACCACCCCCACAGCTCTGGCTCTGATTTATGGGATTAGTAAACTATCTGAAAAGACATGCATCTAAATAAAATAAGATTATGCAGATGATGAAATATAGGACTCCAATAGTCTTCCCAAGTAAGTAAATATGTAAGTAAGTAACTAACTAACCTTTATTTATAAAGCGCTTTTCACAGACATGAGTCACAAATTGCTTTACAATAACAGGTGCAGAGAATAACGATACAACAATACAAGACAGCAAGATGCAATAGACGATAAAATATGTTCCAGACAATAAAGCAGCTGCACTGCTTTAGCACAACGCAAGGACATTTGAATGAGCACAGGAGCTGGATGTGCACCCCCAACAAGCCAGACTCTCTACCCCACAACCCTCCTGGAGGCTCCCACCAACACTTACTTCTGGGACTTGGTAGCCTGGCCGCAGCACTGCTTTTATTCTTTGGGGTGCGGAACTCCGGCAGGTAGAGAGGGTCCTCCAGGTCCAGTTTCCTCTTAGCCTGGAGAGCACAGAGAATAGGAGTATTAAAGGTACAGTCAGATAATGTAAACTAATTGTAAGCTAGTACACTTTTTGTCATTCGCCAAATAACTCCTCGCATTTCGCTATCTTACCGTTCTCTGTGTGTGCTGAAAAGATAACCTTGTATTTGTGCACAGCTCTGGCTCCTTAAATAAGAACGTAATCAAAATTGCGAACGCCACTCACAACAATACCTTTGGCTTTGCAATGCATTTCAATGTGTGGCGGCGGAACTTTTGAGGGAGTTTGCTTTGATATGAGCTTGTTGATATGAGTTAGCAAGCGTTTTCGAGAATGACTAACCCTGCCTTTAAACACAGGAGATCCAAGAGTCAAGAAGGATGTCTCCAAATAGCATAGCCTTCCGCATAACCTCAAACTAGGTATGCACCGATTGTGAAATTATGGACTGATACCGACGTTTGACACAAGTTGGCCGGCAGCCAACGTTACGCCCATACAGATGTTCGTGCAAATACTCCCACACGCCCACATTTTCTTTCACTTAAAAAAACAACAACAAACCCTACGTGCGCCCAGCACCCATTGCCCTCTTACGCCATGCCAGAGTGGTGTTCAGACAGTCAAGTCAAGTCAAGTCAAATTTATTTATATAGTTCCTAATCAAATTACAGTCCCAAAGGGCTGTACCACTTATATTTCACAAGGAAACAAAACAACACCCCCTTAACCTTAATCCACCCCACCAGGACGGTTCAAATGGAATAGGTGTCAATAGGCCAACAAGATTTAGCAATAATACTTTGAATGATATGTATCAGATTGTGCTGCAATATTAGGTAGCAATAGAGAATAATGTATCTTTGAATCTGCAGCTGGGTAGGTTCCTGTTCTCCAGGTAAGACCACAACACAACATTTAGCCTGGGCAAAAAACAACAGACAACAGATACACATCAGCCACTGCCATCAGTTCATGTCTGAGCCAGTGGTAGTCAATGAGGTGAATATCGGCCGGCCAATACCGATTTACGGCCAAAATAGTGGTGCATCCCTACCTAAAATCATTCTCATTGGTGCCAATACAATGACAATACAGCCTCATTTGAATCACGAACAATACTGTATAAAGTGGTTTATTTTCATTAAGTCAGTGGCAAGGACTGTTGGACGTTTTGTGGGAAAGCCCCTTAAGGTGGTCTGAAGCTGAATGTAGGCCTACAATATTTTTTATATAATTTAATCCACTGGATTTGGGGAAGGTTCCTAGGTAGTTAATACATGCTGATGTTGATATACTATTACTCTGATATAAAAATAACAGATATGGCTTTAGCTAACACCGGCTCCTCATGCAGGCGTAAGAGCTACGGTGGGGGGTGGGTTATAGAAACGGCAGTGTCAAAAATCTGACAGCAGTCCTCAAGTGTCAGAACAAAGCAGCCCGCATACTCTCGCACTTCAGGAAGGCAGCATGTATGTGTGTGTGTGTGTGTGTGTGGTTTAGACCGCCTCTCAAACTACTCATCTCACCTATCGTCTGACCGCCTTTATAACCTCCCTGAAACACTGGCGCTACACTGCACCCACATGACACACACACACACTGACCAGACCCTGTTTATGCTGACGTATGCTGCATCATGACAAAACTGAAAGTCACCTCACAGTAACGTATCAGCAATAAAACAAATGGCCTTCTATAAAGTAGAGATACGCAATCGCAAGGCCTACATTTAAGTAACATATTTACTGTCCAGGAACGTAACGTCACGCTTTTATCGCGCTGACTAGCGAGGCTTGCTTTATTAATCCTCAAGGCTACGACACACACACACACACACACGCACACACACACACGCACGCACACACGCACGCACACACCAAACAGCGTAGCATAGAAATGAAGCATAGGATTTCACCCAGACATTGCAGGGGCTGCTGGGTAATTAGTAGCATCTGGTTTGGAGCTCTAGCTGTCCCACCCCCTTCCTTGTACCTGCTGCTTGGGGGAGGGGCTTTATTCTCGCTTCCTGCGGGGTCCCCCGTGTCATACCACCTCTCGCTAGCCCCTTCTCCCCCGCAGGAACGCCTTCCAGGAACCTCTCATTTGCATAGACGTCATGATTATTCATGTTGTTCCTGTTTTGGGTCTCTGTTACTAATCAATGCAGCTCTTTAGCCTCAGTGCTAATTCTAGCATGGTCTCCATGTCCTCCTTTATGGGCAACTAGCAAACGTTACTGATCACGCTCAGATATAGGGGAGCTGTGTGCGTGTGTGCGTGCGTGTGCGTGTGTGTGTCTGAGAGAGGGGACATGAAAGCTGCCATTGTCCCAGTGTACACCCATGACATGTCCACCTGTTAACTTGTGACATCTGGAGCACCACAACAGGTGTGGGTATGTTTAGTGTGTGTGTGTGTGTGTGTGTGTGTGTGTTGAGGGTGGGACTGTTTAATCTACAGAGCAGATGAGCACAGGCATTAACAGACATAAGCGCACACACACACACACACACACACAGGACAATACTTAACTGAATTTAACTAACGAATCAGAGAAAGATTAGCTGACAACGAACTGAGACGGTCTACAAATAAAAGGCATTTGTTCTGTATGTTAAAACAGAAAAAGGATGGTTACTCTAGGTGTCCTAGTTGGCGAGGGGAACACATAACCATCTACAAACATATGTGATGGTATTCCACCATAGACGACATGGCACAAAAGGGGAACCGACTGTTTGCCTTGCAGCTGTGGTGGGTGGAAGTCTCTCTTTCCCTTTTGCTTGATTTCTTGGGTGACTCAACTACGTTATGCAAACATTTGAGCATGTGATAACACAGCCCAACTGTTTCTCTATGTTACCTTCATTCACTCAGCGAGCTTCCAAACCACAATCAAATGTTTCTTTCTCCATTTCTTTTAAATCAGGCACTGAAGGGTGTGCACATTGTGTGTTGCCCAGCACACACACATACTGTATGTACATAACTGTATTTAAACAGGAACGTTTTCTAAATTGTAAAGTAGATAGTGATACCACATTACTGTGTATATAAACATAACACAAACATCAAGGGGATGTGTGATTGGTAGATGATTTCTTTGTTGTAACAATGCTCCTTGGCAATAAATTGTATACCATTGGAAAGCCTGATTATTTCCCTTTTACATGGTGCCACAGTTGTGAAGAACACACATTTGTGAAGTGAGCAGCAGAGCTGAGTATGTGGGGTGCGCCCATGAAAGATTTGCCATATCTTCTCTGACAATGCCACACAGCTTTTCTTTGCTGCTGACTCTTGTTTGGTGTTGTTTGGTGAAGAAACAAGACATTGTCAATTAAAAAATGTATTAATTAACAAACAGGAGCGTCAGTAGCGTGTTGAAGAGCCATACAGAGCCACAACAGCCTGCACCTTCTCCTCAGGCTGGTCACCAGCCTGGTCACACACTGCTGTGGGATGGCAACACATTCTTCAAGTGTTTATTTTGCCCACTCTGGCATGAGCAGCGCGCCCAAGCTGATCGCACAAGTGTTCACAAAGCTCCTTACTTTTTTTGTGTGCATAGTTTATATTGTGTAGTGCTAAAAAAATGACAATTTTCTTTTTCAAATCTACAAGCTGTTTGTCTCCAAGTCACTGAGTTACAGTATCACCACGGTGACATCTACTACTGCCTCACCCTGCCTGTACTGCCCACAGTACACACGCCAGAGACCTACATGCTGCCCGCCCCCACACACACACTGATGTGTGAGGTATCTCACACATCAGCTCCATCACACGAGGTGCTTCTAACACAAGCCCGCTGGTGCTCATGTTCCAGTCCAGTCCAGCCAAGCTGAGAGGACAAAACCTTCCCGTACGGCTGCATATGAGCTAGTCCCGCCCACATCAATAAGATTAGATGAGATGTAACTTTGTTGTCAATGTGCAAAGCACATGTACTAGGAGGACAGCATAATGTAGTGTACTGTAGCACCATGTAGATATGTATCAAATATCCATATTTGACTACATACAGTACAGTAAGCATGTGCAGCATGATATGTAAGCGGTTAATAAGATACGTAGGGTACAGTTAAGTGAACATGCAGAGGTAGCAATCCTTCACCTACCACACCCACGTGTAGTTAAAGAGGAACAACATTGCCTTGCATAGCTGATGACAACCTGAAAGAGGTGGCTGGGTTGGTAGAGAAGTGGTGCTTTGATATGCACCAACCCCCACCCCCACCCCCCCCCCCACACACACACACACACACACACACCTATCACCTATACCTACACCCTCAAATTGAAGTCTTTATGATAGCAAGCTAGCACTGGCTTGAGGCTGCTGTAAGTTTATACAATGCTAATGATTGGGGGGACAAGAGAGATTTTGCTAAACAGCAGGCAATGTGACCAATCTCACTCCGAATGAGGGCTCACTCCAGGGGTCTAGAGCATTTTACTCCTCCAGTACACGGGGTTGTTTCTCGCTAACGTACTGTAGAGACGTGGAAGTCACTATGTGAAATAAGTAAAGGCTGATTTATTAATGATATGTTTCCTTTCCATGGGATTCCTGTAATATTTAATTTTAAGATTGAACAATTGAAAATAATCTAAAAATAGAACCCAATATAATTGAATGAGCTAGGTTGATTATGCATTATCGTTACTTTAAAAGATGTCTATAGCCCTGAGGTACGATAAACCCAAACTCATAATTGTAATTACTAACAATTAAACAATGGGACACAAACAATGATAGGTAAAACGAACACCGATTGGGCTGCTTTTATATTTTAAGTGAAAGGATGATGTGGAAAAACAATACAGCAACTGTCTGACGTCACACAGGTTTAGTCAACAATTCACATTTTCTTGTTGTGTATATAACAGCAAGGCCTGCTCCTTATTTTGGCCCCTTATGCCTGGGATCACACGTGACCACTGTGTACTGTAGCTATTTTTGCTAAGGGGCTGGGACTTTAATGTTCAGCTTTGTATCCTGTTTAGCCACCTCTCACCTGGTCTAAAGGAGTGGTGTGGCCCACACAATGAGGGACCAACAACTCTGGCCCCAACCACTAAACATGATGACTCGTCTAATAATCCTCAACAGTAAGTCTATTAACTGGTTCTCAAAGTAACAAAACAAATACCTATTATTTGTCTATTCGCTCACAGCAACACATTCACATCTAACAACTACAAAAAGTATTTTATGCAAATTACGTACTCCTTCGTTAGCGATTCCTCGACAGGGTCTATATTGAAATGAGGGCATTGCCCTGCTCTATATTCAACAACACACCTCCCTTTCTTGCCCATACAATATAAGAGTGGGCTTAAAAGCAGAAGTTAGGCAGCTGTCACATTCTGTTTACAAATGACAAGAGAGAAATAGAGAGAGGAAGCAAATATCATGGGAGAGTCAAGAATCTCCATAAGTTTAGCTGCATTTTCTTAGCCTAAGCTATTAAAACAAAGAGACCTTCCACATCATATGTGTGACAAGTTTCGCAGTGGTAGAGCGGGGAGCTAGGTGATCAAGAACTCAATGGTTCAAACACCGCTAACTTTGTGTAGTATGCTTCTACAATATACACACACGCATTGAATATTATTGTGGTATTACTGCTCCAAGCCACTGCCTTAGTGTAGTTAGAAAGATCATAACCAAGCATAATAGCTTGTTTCTAGTCTCTGACTAGGGGAGACCTAATAGACAGGACCCTATCAGTGAGAACACACACTTCATAGTCAGTAATGACAGATGACATAATCTACTGAAGGCATGCTGTAAGGAATAGAAGATATATGCTAGGCCTTCACCAGACTATCTGGTAGCCTCAACTGGCTTTTGATTGGATGGATGTCAGAAAAATGTCAGCTGCATGTTGGAGGTTGTTTACAAAGCAACAAACACTGTTGTAAATCCTTAGAGCGTTCTGGAAACTTGCGGGATATATTAATCAAGTTTAACTTGCACTTGGATGCAACAGTTAGGAGCTTTGCGTTTTCCACTTTGCTAAAGCCAAACTAATCCTCTTACCTCGGGAAATATGGATGAAGAGGCATTGGGGTGACCTGAGATTTGTGAAGAACCCGCTCAGACTCGAGCGCTAACCCTCGTTAGCAGTGCAACTATTACACTTACATCAGATCTGCAATCACTGGACCAGGGATCATCAGATCTAAATTCACTGGACCAGAGTGCTAAGACATAGAAGAGGACACTGCAAACACTATGAAAACAGCAGGTGGGCAGAGGAACCCGTTACTCCTACTCATTTGCAACATACACCGGTGGTCTGTAGGAAGAAGAGCATGACTGACGACAACAACAACAGCAGCATCTGCAGTGAGCTAGCGTCATTTAGCCTATATTTACACTCCTTGATTGTGTTATAGCTCCTGTAGAACTGCATGTTCGCTCCACAAAATAATGAATTATGATTGCGGGCTATATGGGTGGGGGTAGAGGGGGGTGTGAGCGTAGAGGGTGTGATCACAAGCGACTTTTAAGTACCTAGAAAAGCGCTATATAAATGTTATTATTATTATTATTATTATTATTATTATTATTATTACTACAATGGCTGCACGGGAGGGGAGGAGTGTTTGCCACTTCATATTTACATCTATGTTATAACAGGGCTGGCGCTTTCAAACAATACTTGGCAGGTGATTGGACGAGCCTGTGAACCAGTAGAGCTTGTTGTTATCCACACTTGCAGTAGAAAAGGCGGGAGAAGAGTGGAAACACATTTTCCATTGAGAAAAGCCTTTGCTCCTCTGATAAACAGTAATAAAACTGATGCTGTATTGCACCATCTACTACGTTAACCATTGTTGTTAACGAGATGTTTCCAAGTCGCCTTCATCCCGCCTAAACCACGCTAACTGCGATGCTGATTGGTCACACACTTGGCTTACCGGCCTGAAACGCAACGATTTCCAAGCTCTCCTCACTGAAGTCCAAATGAACCTCGCGAGATCAGGACGGTCTCGCAAGGCTAGGTGATCTGTAGTGCTCTGTAGTGTCAAAGCAACTCAACAACACTGATGTACTTATAACTACGCTGGTCTCAAGACAAAGAGAAAGACATTCCCAATGCAAATGAAGCTATAACATGCCCTGAGAGAGACACAAACTGTAGAACAACTCTATATACTTTAATAGTATCTATATTGTGTGCGAGCTAGGAATCTGCTTTCTTACTCAACATGTTTCCCAGTACAGCTGTATGCTGACGTCGGTGACCTCTGACCTGCCCACTAGTGACAGGGAGGTTACACAGACCATGTATCCTCTATGGCCTCTATGACAGGTGCACACCACATAGGTGGGTGCAGGGTTGATGGTTATGTTCTGAACAGTTGCTCCTAGAGGTGTAATCACAAAACAATCTGTCTAAATAGCACCCAAAGGCTTACCAGAATTCATTGTAATGGTGTTCCGGTTATTAGCACTGTTAAGCTTTTTACAGTTTCTCTGTTAAAATGTTTCTTGAGCTACACCTTGAGCAACAAGCTGTCTTCTTTGTTGTTTTTTTTTTTTACTTGTTAAATTGCTTACAACTTGTTAAATTATGAACTCAATTAAATAATTTTGCAGAAGCTGCCTCAACAGACCATGCAATCTCCCACTGTGCGAGATTCATAACAAAGACTCCAGAAACAGTCGACACACACGCAAGTGTCCGTCTGTCTAGCTACAGCTGGGTACTATTGTCAGGGACACTCGAAAATAAGGCATCGTCCATCCAATGACGTCAAACACCGGCCACAGTAGTTCATCTGTGGCTCCTCACGTCAATGATATTTAAATTACAAAAAATACGCTAAAACCACATGCATGCCAATGTAAATCAGGCCTTCGTCCTCCCACACATACTATGTAGTAATATTGCATATATCACATTAGTTATTGTACTGAATGCACAAGAGCTGCTATTGTACAAAGAGTTTGTTAATAAGTTATTACCGGTAGTCGACCAGAGGATGACCTGATTGGCTTTCCCTCAGGTCCGTGAGGGGTTGAATACAGGCAGTTTGCTCTTTGTTCCGCCGCTGTGGTGTTGCAGATCTGTGTGAAATAGCCATTTGGTACTGTGTTCATCGGCGGACTGGACAGTCCCGTAGTGTAGAACTCTGTCTTCACTCCTCCGGTGGACAAAACCTTCATCTTCTGCTGAGAACACTGGAGCCCTACAGCTCCCCGATTCGATGCCGGAGAGACGCCTTTAGACAACCGCATCATTTTCATATAAAAAGGTTGAAGTAACCACAGTATCTGGCCAAATAAAGTCCGATATTAGCCAAGTACAATGTCAAATGTCTGCTGTAGTTTCCCTTATGAAGCTACACGCTACTGCTACCTTTGTTGGTAACCTTCTTGAGTAATAGTCTATCAAACATAGAATCGTAGAACTCGCAGTACAGTTAAAACTGACATGAAAAGTACAATGCATACATCAAATATGCAATCCAGATATATTTAGATAAAATACAGTGTTCATTATTTAAATACTGCACAGCAGCTTTATCAAAGCTATTACACCCTTTGTCCGATAACAGAAGAAGCTTTCCACTTCTAAAGCATTCCTAAGGCATTCACAAGTAAGCACCGAACTACGGTATTAAATGTATTAAAGTCCGATACCAGCAGGCTTCTCAACTTTTCCCCGAGAAGCTGTGTCCAGAAAAATTATGAAATGTGAGAATTCCTTCGACACGACAGTCGTCACATATAACTTCTGTGTGTTGGGTGTCCTCCTCCGATTACTGCTCTCCATACAAGGGGACAAGAGCTAGCAAGATCAGCTTTTTTACCGCCAAACTCTGTCCCGCGAAATTTAGATCTCCCGCGGTTAGAACTGGCTTTTGATAGGCTAGTGGCACGTTCGGCTTGTCACACTCCGCATATATTTACATAAAACTGTTGTATTTAGGCGTGCCCAACTTTGTTAAAGCAACAGTACCGGTTTTGGAACAGCGTTCTTTTGTGAGGTTTGGACTATTATATAGTTATATGACTGGGAGTCGACCAATAACGATCAATAACGATGAACAAAAACAAATATATATAGGCCAACTGAAACGTTCAGGCATTAGTACTCTATAAAGTAACGTGAATATATGTAAAATGTTAAATTACATGTACAGTATCATGGGACTTTCAATTCAGTCTTTTATTGGTCACACACACACGCACACACACACGCACACGCACACACATACGTACACACGCACACACACACACCCACACACACACACATGCGCATGTACAGTATAAATACACACAAATATTTTATTGTTATCATAGTATATTAATGCAAGATAACTATATGACCAAAGTTACAGTTTGACATATCTACAGGTTGCATGTCCTTAACTACAATAACTTTGGCCCTTGATGTAAATTATAAATGGTGATGACAGCAAGGCATCCCTCTGAAGTTCAAGCATAACAATCTATATAGATGAATATTATATAGCAGTTTGGGTTACAGAGTTGCTCCTGTGCTAATATTGTAGCTGATGATTGGGTTCACCCAGTAGCACCCTTGCTTATTGGTTGGTTGGAGGAAATATTGAAAGAAAACAGCCCATCCCCCACCAACACCCAAGCCATAGCCTATGACATGACCCATTAGTGACACAAAGTAGGCTGGTCTATTGTCCCCTGTAGCTATACGTGATACATGAATGGGGCAGTTACTATGCAAAATGTATAACCTAAAATGTATTGAGATGAAAATGAAGTGATAACTATTAATCTAGTCACATCAAATTGCCACTATATGGGGACAGAGATAACTCAAGTGGTTAGTATTTCTTGTAAAGCCCTTCAAGGTCGATGCGAACACACGTTTACAGAATGTAGAATGCAACCACTTATACTGCTTCACTGTCTGGTAGGGTTAATACCGATATAAATACAAGATATCAACATTTCCCATGTGTATTGTTCACATGAATTGTGTTTTTTTCTGTCTATAGACATATAATAGATATAGCTTTGAAGTTCATGAATTTAAGAACACTTTTATTTAAAAAAATGTTCCACGTTGTCATGCATACATTTTATTGAACCTTTTTGGACAGTTGGAACCTTATGGTTCGATATAGAACCTTTATATTTTATATAGAACCAGTCAGTGTACTTACTTGATCAGAGCCTATTTGTATGAATTGCAGCACAAATGCAGTAATCCATCCATTGTCTTCTTGACAAAGTTGTTATTGCAATGCAAGTAAGGATTTAATAGGCTGTAACTCTGTACTTTTCTTAAATCTTGACCTATGAACGCGTAAGTAAATCATCATATAATCTTCATCAGACGTTAATGTAATGAAACAGCAAGTGAAAATAATGTGTACTTTTTAAATACAATAAGATATAATGGAGCTTATAGTATATTGTATACACAACATTATAAATACGAATAACACATTGCTTCCCAATGGAAAACGACTAAAGTAAATAGTAAACTGTATGTTGGTCACTGCTGCATGTTCAACAAAACATCTAGAAACATTATTGTACACAACAGCAGTAACAGCACATATGTGCAGATTATATACGGTCATTTTGTCACTTGAGTATATATATATATATGTGTATATATATATATATATATATATATATATATATATATACTGTGTGCTGCAACACACCTATATATGTGAATTGCACAGGTGCCCTTAAATCGCTTAATTAGGGCCTATACAGACAATAAGGACCACAGGCCTGCTAAAACAAAGCAGGGCTCTCAATATATATAT
>JAODUK010002403.1:0-12118 GCA_027564635.1 Typhlichthys eigenmanni | reverse complement strand
TGTGTTGGAGCAGGGAGACATCTAAAACATGCTGGATAGGGGCCCTCCAGGACCAGGGTTGGGCACCCCTGCTGTAAGGTATTCAAACCTTTTGGGGTCTTTTGTGGGTCTTTTATTGAAACAAATCAATTTGGATGTTAGCAGTTAGGTTAAGAGAACATTGTTCTGGTTTAAATAGCATTTCATAGAAGTCTGCTGTAAATTTCAGGGATCATAATACAAGAAAAAACACATATGGATGTGCTGTTGCATGCTGATCCAAGCTAAAAGCATTGATACATTCACTGTCTCACCATTTCCTCAAGCAAGTAAATATTATGTGTTATGTCTGACACTCAGATCATTCTTGCCTATTTTCTAATGTCTTATGAGTGGATGTTTCATGATTCATGTTCGCACAACCCACCTCCTCTTAGAGTGAAGTGCAGAGTTCACGGCTGATTGGCTGCAACAGAGGAACAGCAGAAGTGAGACATTCACTCACTGTTGAAGATCTCATACAGCATTGTGGTGATTTGAAAGCAGCAGCACTTACTTGCCATGGTTGAGGATGACAGTGCAATTGGGCCAGCAGTCATGGTTGACCAGACACAGGTTAGGGAACAGGCCCACCCCGACTGCTTGCAAACCCCTCTGATCACTCATAGTGAAAGCATTGCAGTTAATCTACAGGGGTAACAGAAAAGATAAATAATATGGAGTAATGAAAGGCATTACTTGTACCATTATCATCCTATTCTAGCCTTAATGTGATATATACAGTATATACAGTGTGTGTGTGTGTGTGTGTGTATATATATATATATATATATATATATATATATATAAAAAAAATAAATGTATGGAAATCCACTGGCATGTCCCAGACTGTAACACATTTTAGAAATGAGATGATCTGATCAAATGTAATCTACTCCCCCATAGAAAACCTAACCCCCGTGGTATTCCATTGAACTGCATGCACATCCGTTAATATAACTAAATAAATAGTAATAATGACATTTTGGAAATGCCTGGCTTGCTTTGAGCAACATGCTACATTCATTAGAAATTACCCTGCCATTTCAAGTGAGGGACAATATAGACCACTGACATACAATGCCAAAGATGTGGGAGATGTAATCAGCGGGGTGCTGCTTGCTGTTGCGAGGCCAGTAGTCAAGGAAGTTGCCAACGTCAGTCTTCAGATCTTTAAGGTTTTCTTCAGACAGGTCAGCCACATGATCCAGCAGCTGATCTACTGAAACCAGCTGGCCATCTGACACGACGCCTGTGTCCCTCCGTATACGCCATAGCAAACGAGCAGCCAGACTGGGAAATTAAAAGTCATGATTACTATATGACAGAGCCTTGTCTTCATTAAACCTTTTAGGTTTAAATACTTTTTCAGCCAACTAAAGTGTTGTGAAGTATGGTGGCATTTACTTCCATCTACCTGCTAGAATGTGTGGTGGGTGGTGTCTGCCCTCTAAGGTTACACTTGAACATCCTGACGCTTAAAGCTGCTATAGGTAGAATATGAGCTATAGCTAAAAAAGAATGAGAGTGCAAGCTCTGTGCACATTCATGTGTTTGACAGGCAAGGTAGATTAGATCATGGACCAATCAGGAAAGAGACCCTAATTGGTCTGAATGTTCAGGTGCAGTGAACATTTTAAATTGAGGCAGGAGCTTTCAACCAGAGAGTAGAGAGCATTTGACTTTCTGATAGATGCCAGATGTCTACTGAATGACATAAAATCCTAGCTACAGCTCATCTAACCTTAAGATACCAATCTTGCATGATTCATTTACTCTCTGTGTGCCACTCCCTGACAAATGCATATAAATGTCAGGAGCATTCCTTTAACAGCGCTTAATACCATGCACTGTTTCAGGCAGGCATTTATGGAGCTAGATTACATATGGTTGCCACTGTTTTGAAGATGTAAACAGTATAGTTTAAATCCTCTAAGGGTTAAACTTGATACAGGGTTATCCTTACCGGACATTTTCACTAGGAGTCTTGCCATATTTCCTAATGGCTGCACACTCTTTCTTGTGTTCCTCCCAGCATGCAGTCTGGCAAGTCCGGTCGCAATAGTGGGCAAATTTACATTGGCCACAGCGATGCAGGTTGGCCTGATGGCGGAAGCAGTTGTGGCACACCTGATTGAACAAGCTGAAAGAGAAAAAAAACAATGGGCTAACATGTGAGCATGTGTTGAATCATTGTTATCTCTAGAATCCTATAAAAATATAGAATCTATTTAAGTATATACAAAGTTTACACATTTGCAATGTTTGACTCTGAATATACACTTGAAACAGTGGCACGTGCTTCTCTGTGTAAACTATTTATTCTGGAGTGTCTGCTAAAGCATCTGAAAGGGCAGCGAAGCGGCTTGTTAATGGCTTGTTGTGATGACTGTTGGTGTTCAGAGCAAGTCTGTGCAAACTCTGTGTAAACCTACAGCTACCAGCAGATGACGGACCGATCGCATAGTGTACACTTCACACACACAACGCTGTCTTTTCTCTACAGTTTTGGACAGCCTGTCTTGCATCAGATGTTTCTTTCCATGGCATGCCTGCTGTGCCGCAGTGGGCTGAGGTCGATCCCAGCTCTTTCGTATAAGGATAAGATCTGTGACTAGCATTCCACATGATATGAATACCTGGCCCTTCCATAGAATTCATATTAACAATAATTGACATGAAAACACTCATATTGCCGATTATATAAATATACTTAAGATTCAAAGTAACTACATCACAAATCCACCAGTAGGCTCTAAAAATAATTATAAAAATATTGTCAATTGCTGCTAATATAAAATAAGAATCCAAAGTAATACACATAGGCTTATACTATAGGATATACAGAGCTTCCTACAACAGTGATATGTATACCATACACAGCATGGGTGACATCACTGCCATGATGTCATTGCGTCAGCAAGATCTGCGCAGACTGAACTGACACTGACTGACCTGAGTGCGAGTGCAAGAGCTGTAGACATGAGCTCATCACGGCCTCATCTAAATGTCCGAGGCTCCTCACCCGTCAAAGACAACAGCTGAGAAGCTGGGCTCAGAAAAGACCACGTCTCCAGCCTTCAGATCCTTGGTGGTCTTCAGACCTCGGCCCTTCTTGCCAGCATCAAACAGCTCAACGTTGTCCATGTTCCCCACAGTCATCACGCCTAGCAGATCCCGAGAGAGAGGGACGGGAGAAAAGGAGCGGCCTGATTTGGAGAATTCACATTGAACTTCCCAAGCATCCGGAGACACCTGCCCCTCTCTCCTTCAGCGCAACGTAGCCACAGCCCAAAATAACCTCACCCTCTCTGGGCCGTACCGCCTCCCCAGAGTGGGGGTGTAAGGGGTGGGTTGGGGGGTGGAGAGAGGTCTAGGGGTTGTCCAGTGTTGATCTTCTCCCCTTGTTAGGATTGGTTTGGGCCTCCTGTGTATTTTGGTCCAGGCAGCTGTCCCTGGCTGTCAGTAAACACCAGATGACACGAGACAGCTCTTGAGCAAACACACACAAACATATATGAAGTTTTTTTCATATAAGTAGTATGTGTTGTCAAACGATTAAAATAACAGATTATATGATATTGTTGACATTTATTTAATTGCATGAATTACAGCACTAAGAAGACCTCTACCAGAATACAAGTGCATTGAGTTATAGTCATACAGATATAGTCATATTGTCATGCTTGTCTATAGAGTATATTTTCTGCTTGTGTGTCTTTTTATATTTACAGGATCTCATCTACTATTCACGATAGCCAAATCCTTTCCACCAGCTCATCTATCAGCATGTATATACAGTTTGACAGCATGAATAATGTTACATGCGCCCTCTGCTGGTCTACTTCTTGTCTGTGTCTCATCGCAGTCTATCCAGGTTGAAGGAATTCACTACCGGTACTCTGATAAAAGAAGGCTGTTTCTGTCTGGCTCTGACCCTTCACATACGGCAGATTTCACACTTTTATGGGTACTGTCTCTGCTCACTCACAGGACTTTATTTTGCTGACTATTCCAAATGTAAGAACAGAATTGAGAGTTCTAGTACTAAGCCACATAAGCTTAGAACACCTTACAACAGTGTTATTAATTTAAATAAATTGTCCTTTGTTTTTAAAATCATGAATGAAGGACTTCCTTAATTTGTCAATGTTACTAAGTTAGTTCTGTTAATCATTGCTATATATTTATGTTGTCTTAACTACACTACCTGTATTTTATGTATTATATTGTGCCATTTTTTGTATGACTTGCTGTTGCCTATTTTGGCCAGGACCCTCTTTAGAAAAACATATTTTAATCTCAATGTGCCTTCCTGATTAAATAAAGGTTTAATACAAATGAAATGTACATTTGTTTGCCTTTTTGTTTGTTTGAGTTTTTTATTTTGTTTGGATGTAAATAAACAGTGCTTATTAAGGGTATATTGAAGTATTATACAGTAGTAAGGGAGTGTGGTGGATCATGGGTAATAGTGTCACTGGTTCCGTTGTAGTCTTATTACTGGTGGTAGAATGGAATGTCTAGGCTTGTACTGCATGGAAGGATGAGCCTGTGGCTGAAGGTGCCCCTCATCAGCCTCAGCTCATCATGGACACGATGAGAGGGCTCTCAACTTCATGTGAAACTTTTTTCAGTACTGGAACAATGCAGGACATCCAGTGTTGGGGGACGTTCTCTGTTGAAGAGATGCTAGAATACGTCTAAGTGTTGATTTCAAGACCTTGGTGTTGACATTCTCTGGAGCGTTTGCCATGCTGATCATGAGCATAGTGTTGTGTCTCATGAATGAATAATTTTAAATGACTAGCTTAATTTACTGAGAGAGTAAAGTAGTAATGACACAGGAGTAATGACAGACACTATATACAGTATCTTGTGGAAGTTGATAACTTTGCACTGGCAAAAAATGTAATGCACATGAAAATAAAGGTAAGAAAAGTAGAGGCAAAGTGTTTATTTTTATGTGCATTATTCTGTTTTAATGTAATATAGATTTTAATATATTTGAGCCATTTGACACATTTAATATGAGGAAGTAATTGGGGACAGATGAATGATTGGAATTGATAAATATCCAATGATACATATCCAATCATAACACTGTATATTTTATCCTTCACTGACAGTAATGCTCAACACAACTTAATCGTTTCCTGATCCCTGTAAGAGTATTACACAGGGTCAAATGTCAAATTCCCTGACTTCTTCCATGACTGACAAAACATTTGAATTTCCATACCTATATTGAACAGAAACAACAGAATAAGAACAATGTCTGAAAAGGGACAGACAACATGGCAACATGGATTTAAAAAAAAAAAAAGAAAATTAATGTGATATTTTGCAAAAGTATCACATTCTGAATTTAGGTGTATACACACATAAATTCACTATGTGATACTTTTGCAAAATATCACATTCGTTTTCTAGTGGTTAAATTGAGTTTGTAAGGAGGGGTGAGTCCTCCTTATGTGGGAGCTCTGGAGGTCCTCCACCAGGACATTTTGAGCACTTAAGATTTTACTGCATTCTGGTCAATTAAAGCACCAATATGTGCCCTTTCTGAATCAACGTAAGGTGGGAATGTACAGGAAAACACAAACTCCATGTCCCAGGTGACAAAATGTAAGGCTCAGGCATTATGTATTGGTTTCAAATTCTCCTGTAGATAAATAAAACAGGCATGCTTTAGCACCTCTGGATCTCAGTGCAACAACTTGAAGTCTGAAGCTGTTTTTGGACTTGATATCCTTTATCAGATTACTTCAAGGAAAGTAGAATCCACCAACTCTTTCATTCAAGTCTCAAATCCAGTCAAGTCCTGATTTCAAGATCTAGATTAGAATAATGTAGCCTACAGCTCTGATTGAAACTATAATCTCTAGACTCAATGACTCAAACTTTAAATAATAATTAAGCCCAAAAGAGTTTCCCCAACAGTGTTCAAATATTGTAAACATTTGAGGTAATATCTTAAAAAAGATTTGGCAGTAAACTGGCATACCCAAAATATGGAAAACATTTTTTTAATTAAATATACTGTAGGGATTTACTAAAAACCTACTATTGAATAATACAATTAAACATTTAATTATTATACATATGTAATTGAATCATATAAAGATCATTGACTAACAGCTTTTTATCTTACTTAAGTGTTTTTGGAATGATGACATCTCATATGGTATTTCATAAGGAAATACCTTTACGGGTCATAGAAGTCAAGGTGTGCTCCCGAAGTGTATTTATCTTCAAGTAGTGCTTTCACCAGCTTTGCACAGGATGACTCGCAGGTAAGTAGCTTTCCCTGGGAATAAAAGTCTGACAAGGACTTCTTGATGGCTGGATCTGCTGTGATGGTTCTCGCCTGCTCTTGCATGGCAGTGTCAAGGGGCCCTAGGCAGGTGGAGAACACAAAATATGGTTCAAGATAGCCTGCCTACACACGAAATCATGCATAATCTCAATCATCATCTGATCTCAATCATCTTATCGACATCTGATCTCAGTGACCAGACTGCTCAGCTGCTCACAGCAAAGCTTACTATTGGCCAATATAGTCAGGGCGCCAATTTAAATGTTGTTAGCCTACACCCATTCTTGGTGCTTCCTCTGCGAGCATTTTTGCATCCCACCTCCTCTTTTTCTGCTGTGTCTGACGTACTCAATGGACCTCATTCACCAATCGTTGTTAAGAACAAATTTGTTCTTAAAACCCACTTACGCAGTTTTCATGAAGATTCTGGCATTTACCAATGTTTTCTTATTTGAGATTTTGTTCTTAGGTAAGAACAAAATCTAAAATAAACTTGCCTGTCTTTGCCTTCAATTCACATCAATTTTGTTAACCGGAACCTTGCCAGTATGGCCATTTCTGCAGACTGGGACTGCACCACACAATGGCGTATTTACTGCTGCTGCAAACTGTTGCCGATCGTTCCCTCCTCCGTGACCATATAGATTTATTTGCAGAGAGTGACGAGTACCTGTTGGGATGCTTTAGGCTACCAAGAGCAGTCCTGGATATTTCCATGGATGGAAATATCAATGGATATTTGTACACGTTTGGAGCCCGCACAGTGGAGCAACACCACACGCTCTAACCGTGTATCACCACATGTGCAGGTACTCTCCACCTTGGGCTTTTTTGCTACTGGAACTTTTCAGAGGGAGCTAGGAGACCGGGTGGGAATATCACAGGCTTCCATCAGCCGTGAGTCATGGATGGAATAACTGGCTACACAATACATCAAATTCCCCTATACAGCAAAAGAACACGTCCCAATCGAAAGAATTCCATCATATTTCTGGTATTCCCAACACCATTGGCACAGTAGACTGCACACACGTACGCATTAAGGCACCATCTCCAGATCTTTTCCCATATCTCAACCGCAAGCAATACCACTCCATGAATGTCCAACTAATCTGCGACTCCCAGAATCACCTTCTGAATGTGGTCTCCCGCTTCCTAGGAGGTGCACACGACTCCTATATTCTACAAAACAGTTCTGTGGGTATGCGCCTCGAACAAGGAGCTGCTGGAGGTGCATGGCTCATTGGTAAGCATCTCTGAATAACTTAATTCTATCAATAATGGCCTTGTATTCCTATAATGACCTGTTTTATTAGGAGATCGAGGATATGCCATGATCCCCATCACCAACCCTCAGACTCATCAGGAGGTGTCCTTCAATCAGAAGCATGCACGTACTCGCTCCACCATCGAGCGCACCATTGACATTTTAGAAGGACGCTAGATGTGTTCGGACACAACAGGTGGAAAGCTGCTTTACAAACCCGGAGAAGGTGTGTGTGTGTACACCAGAGAAATTTGTCCCCGTATACCACAAAAACCTGTGTGTGTGTGTGTGTGCGCGTGTGTGTGTGTGTGCGTGTGTGTAGACCACAGAGACATTTGTTTAAATCTGGCAAAAAAAAGAGCCTAGACTAATGGCCAAGATCTACCATACAGTTTTTGCATTTTAAAATATTAGGCCATAATTTCTTTGTTTCAGGTTTGTAGGATGATCATGGCCTGCTGTGTCTTGCACATTGCCATGAAACGTTGTGTACCGCTTCCCCCTCAGCCACCACAAGAGGATGAGCGTCCTTACCAACTCCTGGGACCGGACGACAGAGTTGCTGTCCAAGTTCGAGAGCAATTCATTGCTCGTTTGTAAATAGGCTTTATAGATAATTTCGCTTTTACCGTGTGATTTTGTTGCAAGTTTAGGCCACCTCTCCCATTGGAGCATGAGGTGCTGATAAGTGATTTATTGTACGCTATAATAATGTCAAGAAATAAATGGAGTCATTCAAACAGGTTTAAGTACATGTATTTATTTTTTTTAATGTTCATTCATTTGTGTCTCGGAGATGGTGGTCAGTGTTGAGGCTATCTGTGCAAATGCTTGGGCTATTCTCTCTTGGTTGACCAGGACCGCATTGGTGATCAAACGTGGAGAAGTTTAACGTGATCTGGGGGCACGCGTGGATGTACTGGCTGAAAATTCAGGTTCAGCCTCAGAGGGTGGTTGCCGTTGCCTAAGCAGGACTTCATCTGTACATAAATAAAATAAAGTGGTAGTGACACTTTTTGAAGATGTTGGAAGAGAACACTTCACACAAAAACACACTGTTTTAAATGTCACATCTTCCAAGTTGTATCAATTATGTGAAGAAAAAACAAAATAAAACAAAAAAGAACACGCTTACCTTCCAATTCTGATAGGAGATGGCCTAGAAAATGAAACAGCCAACATGGGGCCCAGATCTGTATCTAAATCCTCTGCCTCTGGCACAAAGGGCTGTCTGTCCAATTAAGGCTCTGATGCGCTGGTCCAGCTCACATAGCTGTGGGCCAGCCTTCCCTCCTCCAGTGGACAGCATCTGTCTTCTATGTTTTGAAATGTGTTTCTTTGCCTCAGATTTCAGATCAAACCATAGCTTTATCTTCTTCAGTTCTGCACCCTTTCTCCCAATACAGCGTTTTTACCTGGTGCTTTGTATCCACTGCTACTAAATATAATGTCTTGTTTTTTGCCATTTAAGAAGACGTGGTGAATCAGACATAGATTTTTCTTAGGAAATTTCTTAAAAACAAATTTAAGAAGAAACTTAGGAAGATATTGGTGAATGAGGCCCAATGTCACGGTATGGTCATTGATGCTTGCTCTTCAGTACCCTACTGGGGTCTTTTTGCTGCTCTCCCTGTCTTGGGCTTTCCACGTACGCACATGGAAAATGCTTTCCTTGTATGTGCATGGAAGGGCAGAGAGCTCCCAGAACAGAGCCATACCTCCAAATATAAATAACTTAATGCAAATAAAATACTTACTTTGATTATAGTGGTTCTCCTGACTTAACAATTGTATTGGTATGCTGTATACATTGTATATACATACAATGTACTGTATATTGTGTAATTTATTATTGGCACGTCACCAATAAAATATTATATTCATAATTTATTAATTAACACTAGTCTAGGATTCTGTTCTACAAGAAATTTTCATTTTTTGTTTATAATAACAGTGTTATTGTAGAGAGTATACTGTAGAAACATATAACAAAAGTAGCAATAAATACAACTGATATAAATTATTTGTACATTCGGTCTGGAAATAATTTATCTTCAAATTACCTTATCACAAGTTTTAAGACAAAACTATGTTTTTCTAACAATGGCTTCAACAAAACACATTTGGGTACACTGCCTTATTAATCAAATTAATATATAGTTGTATAAAGACTACATGTTTTATTGTTGTACTTCTAGACCAGTGCAACTATAGCCTATGCAGTAAAAGATGTTTGCAAGCCATGAACAAAGGTTAAACTAGACCATAGACAGGGGACTCCATACCTGGAGCATAGCTCAGTACTCGGAGCTCCGGTTCCTCTTCAGCCAAGACTCTGAACATCATGTTTCGGGCAGCCTTGCCGGTGCAGTATAGTGCCCAGGAGGGAAACGGCTTCAAGGCGCAAAGAGAGGAAATGTTGACGACCGTTCGCCTCAGACCAGCACGCTGTGGAAAGGCCTGGAGCACACCAGCAGTAAGGCATAACGCAGAGCTGACGTTGACTGACAGGTATGAGTCCACCTCAGCCATGTTTACGAAGCTCTTGACATAGCGTGACACATCACCCAGACAGCCTACATATGACAGATTATTGCATATTTTGGTTAAACATAGTATGAGGAAATGTATTCCAGCAAGAAAATCAGGTAGGTTACGACTACGCCTAATCTAATCTAAATGTTTATGTCAAAAGGTTTGTTTTCACCCTTATATTTTTCTAAATTGTTTTTTTTGGTGATCATTTTGGCTATGTTGCAGAATGTTGCATGAAACTTTGCAAAAACTATTTTTTTTTGTCAGATTTCTATATTTTACTCTTACAATTCATTTTTGCACTATTTATGCCTTCGAGGCAAAAATGTACGTGCACATAAAAACTGCTATAAAATCATCATACGGTTTTTCCAGAAATCACTCTAACAACTTCAGACTTGCTCAAAACTACCAAACATTCAATAAGTTTCAGGATCTTAACCCTTTCCATGACAGTTTAATTATATGAAGTATTTAAATATTTATAAAAAATACAAATAAAACAAACAAACTTTTTTATTTGACATATAAGACATAGTATGGGAATGGGACTTTGGTGGTGATTATAGTTCGATATGTCAAAGATTAGCAATTAGCAATTAGCAGTGCCACATTTATGACAGATTGGCCTACCTGGACATCTTTTATGGCCAACAATGACTCACTGACTTCCATTAAAACCAGGTTGTTGTATCATTGCCATTAGTATAAAACCATGCATTCTTTAATGTCAGCATTTCATTTAGAAGAAAAGTACCGTAGTTATATTTAACATGTTTACTGTATTCCACCAGAACTGTTCTCCTATTGTAGGCCGATTCACATTAATGAATGATGATTTTATAGCCGTTTTTGTGCGTTTACATTTTTGCCACGAAGGCTACCGTAGAAAATTTGAGGCGGGCACAAGGGTCAACTAGATACCAAATATAGGCTACAATCTAGGGCTATTGCCATAACCTATACCTTACAACGTAGCAAGTTAACAACTGTTTGGATGGAAACCATATGCTGGGAATCCTGTGGGCCTAAACATTCTTGGTCACTCACCCGCATTGTTGACAAGTAAAATGTGATCAATATCTTCAGAATACGCGTCCTTAGATGCCTTAATGATCATTTCTACTCCTTCTTTAGCAGCCAGATCTGTGACTACACATTTAATAACCAGGGCTGCGTTGTACGACGCAACTAACTCTGCCTGAAGCGCCAGCAGGTCATCTCCAGACCGAGCCGTCAAAATAAATACCGACTGCGGTTTGACCAGGCGGGAAAACTCACGGGCCACGGTTCTACCAAATCCCCGGGACGCGCCGGTGACGATACAAAGTGCTCTCCCTAAATCTTTGGAGCCTGGTGCTGTCATACTGGGAATATTGCCTGTTTGCATATTCGGGAATGGTTGCTAAATATCTGCAGTACGAGAGAAGTGTGTGTCAAGAACCTCACCGACACTCACAAGGCATAGTCCAATCAAATATTTATACTATCTCTTTAAATGACGTGCTATTTCTGTTCAGGAAACAGGAAAGGTAATGTGTTTTTTTATTTTGTTTGTTTATTGTTGTTGTATATTACACAAAAATACAATAAGCGTTTGAACATTCAGTTCAGAAAAAAAGTTAATAAAAGTACAATACTGCAACATATCAGGAAAATGTATAATATATCATATGCAAGAGAAAGTTAAAAAATATATTTTTTGTTTTGTTGTTGAATATTAGACAAAGATACAAGAAGCGCTTGAACATTCAGTTCAGAAAAAAAGTTAATATGTTGCAATATTAAGTACAATATTAAGTACAATATTGCAACATATCAGGTAAATGTATAATATATCATATGCAAGAGAAAGTAAAAAAAAAAAAGATTTTTTGTTTTGTTGTTGAATATTACACAAAAAAGAGGGACCACATCTCTCCCATATTGGCTTCCCTTCACTGGTTGCCAGTCAAATATCAAATTGATTTTAAGGTGCT
>JAODUK010002402.1:0-12118 GCA_027564635.1 Typhlichthys eigenmanni | reverse complement strand
AACCGCCGTCATCCCGCATCATTTCCCATCGTGACGCCGTGCGACAGGAGTGTCACTTTAGAGGTCAAACATCTGTAGAATGGCAGGTGGTACACTTCAATTCTGAACTTTAACTTAACCAGGGGTCTGGAATGTTTGGTGGATTGCAGTAACATTAAATGAAAAAGCCCCAATAGCAAATTCCAGGTCTCCCTTGTAAAATTATATTATATATCAATAGGACTTTCCTGGTAAAATGAAGGTTAAATAAAAATCAAGCAATAGTGTTAAATGTAAAATTGGTTGATTTGAATATCTAATATCTATGATAAAATATAAAAGTATACCTGTGGCATTTGCTATTGTCCCCTCAGCACATTGGATACAATCAAAGCAACAGATGCTTTTCCCCTTGATTTGCCCTTTTCGTGTTCCTTGTGGACAACTATCAGAGCACACTGATTTTGGAACCTGAGGAAAAAATTAGAAAATCAATCAGTATACACTATTTTACCAACACTTTTGCAAAGAAACCAGGAATAATCAGTGTGGCAAGAAATATAAACTAGCATATAAAGGATCAGCCAGTTTTCACATGTTAATAATTTCTTAGCTTGTTCTGTCCATTTCATTTAATCTTTGATTTGCTGAAGATAATTTTAGTAGAGGTTAGGCAGAATTCTGATCATTCAGGGAATGTCATGATGTAGACATTTTCAGGGCCTGCAATGTTTGACATTCAGTTACATTATATTGGTTCTTCATAGACATATTCTTCAAAGACCTATTGTCAACATGTACTACGTGTTAGGTCCCGTTTTAGGCGTAATTTGTCGCACTTTGCACCTAAAACATGGCATTGGCTAAAACGCTATTCTGTCTGCTGAAGAAACACAGGATCACAAGTTGCGCTTTCCTATTCGTGCATATGCATTCATGGGAGGGTCGAGGGGAGAGTAGTCGCACATTGTCGCACAAAGTGTCGCACAAACAAGGGAGGACACTTGTAAGGAGAGAGTGATTACTCATTACGTTGAATGTATGAAAACTGTGATGCAAAGCGCAAGTCGGATTTGATATACATATAAAATCCATAAATAGTTGTGGATTCACAATTACCTGTTTTCCTGTCCTCCACACAATCTTTTGTTCCTGAATGGTGAGCTCATAACTTGTGCCAAGAGTGGAGGCAAAACGGCCCACAGTCACATACTGCACTTCTCCATTGCTTAGCTGCCAGTTTATAATCTCATAAGAAGCAGGAGGATCCCCATTCTGGTCAAAAAACACTGTTTCCCCAAACTGATCTGTAAAATGCACACTGTGAAGGTGATCAGCGACCTGAAAACACAGTAACTATTTATGATTACAAGAAGAATTCAATGACGAAGTTTGCAGTTTACAGATAAATATATTTTTTATTGTTATGTTATTGTTGTTTATCTCCATTTCTCACCTGCTTTGGCTGGATTTGTGATACATTAAGACACGGTGTATTTGGTTTTCCCCCAACTGGCTGACAAAACACCAGTTGGTGAAGGGCATGTGCTACTGCATAAATACCCTGATAGACATTATATGCCCCTCTGAGCTGTGTGACATTAAAAATCTCATGCTGTGAATCCATCAGTGACTCGGTTCCTGTGCATATTTTACTATTCTCCTGAGTCCCCATGGACTCTCCACGTAACAGAGGTCTACAGCCCACAATTGCCTCCCAGAAATCTCTCACAAAGGCTGTGTCAGTGCCGGTGTAAGGGTTAATGTTTTTAAGGAAAGGCCCAAGTTTAGGGATTGCCATCTTCCTTACCACAAACCCTATTGCACCTCCAAAGGATGTATATATTTCTGGCGTGGAAAGACTTACTGCTGTTATCCAGGCTTCACTAGAAATCCACTGAATACCTGTAATATTCTGTTTAACTACCTCCATCATAAGAAGATATGCTTCCGTCTCTGGAAGAAAAGCCAAGATAACTTTGACAGTAGATTTTTTTATCATGTCGACAACATTCAGTATTCGACCCCTCTCATAGGTTCGCAGAATTGACTCCACAAAGGCAATACAAACTCCATGCTTTTCAACCTCTTCTCTAAAGGCTATAATTCCATTTCTTCCATATTCATCGTCTGACTGTATGGCCCCAATCCACTGCCACCCAAAATGTCTGACCAGTGCTGCTAAAGCTTTAGCCTGGTAGTAGTCACTGGGGATTGTCCGGAAAAAAGTAGGGTATTTAGTTTTGTCACTCAGGCAGGCACATGTTGAGAAGTAACTGACCTGAAGTATATTGGAGTAATAAAAGCAGTATTAGGACATATACACAGTATACAAATATGATATTTCTGTAAGCACATGCCTTGTTTTCTAAAGTACAACATTTTCTTACTATTGGTATGTGAAATGGTCCAAATGTTCCAGCTAGAACTAAAGACTGGGATGATCCTGACTCGGCTATGAGGGCTGTTATAGGGGGAGGGCAGGCATTTGAATAAATCTCCTCGGGTCGGCTAAGCAATGATAGGCCAGCACTTAAGGTAATAGTAGGTGATGCACACGAGTTAAGGATGTTATATCCAAGAGTTATATTTGGCAGAAGAGTATGGTCATTGTTTATTTCTTCAATGGCAAATGTCATCATTTGGGTCCAGCGAAAGGCTCGTAGGTCAAATCTAAAAGTGACAGTTAAATCAATAATCTCTGTAACCTATATTAAACTAAACATTATGAAATAGTCAAAAATAATCATATTCACCCTTCACATGATGCTCGAAGTGGTTCCCTCTCAAATTTAGAAATTATGTTCACCTCTTTCTTGAAAACAGGAAAAAGCCCCCCAATAATGACATCTCCCTTCTTATATAAACCTGTCATATCAATCCTGCCCATAAGTTTGCACCCATAAGCTATGTTCAGGTAAATAGCAACGAAGAGCATCATCACCCCCAGCCCACACATATTTGTTCGGAATATTATTATGAAGACTATAAATCATGCCCTTATAACTGTTTTCTATAGTATGTAGACATGCGCTGACTTGATGAAAGCCAGAAATATATTAGCTCCCATGGGCATAGGATCTCACCCAGGTATGACAAACGAGGGATTAGATTGCAGTATTGTAATATTATGTGGTACAGTGTGTATGCATAATAGAGAAAGATGCACACACACACACACACAACTGATTCCATGTCTGTCCTACATAACCTTGTCATGTACCATATGTTTGTGTGTAAAGCTCGCAATATGCTTGCTTAAAGCTATCCGTACGCAAGATGGTTACCATGTGTATCGGCCGAGTATCCTGCGTTCTTTTGGAGTGTAGTTTGTGCGTGTTCTCAGAAATGTATGTTGCGCATAAGTGTATTTGTGCGGTTCTAGTTTTGACATTAAAGGTGCTACATTTGTTGTTTATGTATAGTTTTTTTTTTATGCATCAAAGGAGGTATTAGAAATATCAGTTTTGGTGATATGTCAAAGGTCGGAGCAGCAGGAGTGGTATTGCAAACGCATTACCGCACCGTTGTGATGAAAAGAGAGCTGAGCCGGAAGGCAAAGCTCTCGATCTACCGGCAATTTTCGTTCCTACCCTCACCTATGGTCATGACCGAAATAACTAGATCATGGGTACAAGCGGACAAAATGTTAGTTTTTTTCAGGTGGGTGGCTGCGCTATCCGTAAGGAACTCGGAGTAGAGCCGCTGCTCCTTTGCGTCGAAAGAAGCCAGTTGAGGTGGTACGGGCATCTGGTAAGGATGCCCCCTAAGCAAGTCCAGCTGGGAGGAGGCCTCGGGTAAGACCCAGTCAGAGCTTGCTAATGTGGCTTGGAAAAGGGAAGTTTGGGGTCCCCTGCTAGAGCTGCTGCCCCCTCGACCCGACTCCGGATAAGCGGATGAAAATGAATGGATGGATGGTACCCCACCAGAGAGTATTGTAGCACCATAGCATCCTTGAAGTATTGGAGAGTGAGATTTATGTAATTTATGGCTGCTGCGCAACTGTTTTGACATCGTAACACATGGTTATGAAATAGACTAGGCTCTACACTGGTCAACATGCCTACATGATCACTGGTCAACAACACACGCCATTATATAGCTCCCTATTAAAAGAAAAGAAGCAAACCCTCTGAAATGTGCCCCATCCAAGAATAGTTAATGTACAATCCTATGTTATGTGCAACGGAATTGTCAAGCTTTTAGGGAAAATGCAGAAATGGTGCACGTTTTAGGCTACACATGGTTTGACATCCTCAAAGCTTAAGAGGGGTGTCGTAATTTTTTGCTTTTCTGAAGTGAAAAAAGCAAGAGGAGTTACCAACATAAACACACACAAGAACAGGACATCACAGGTATACTATCTGATGATCCAAGTTGGAAACTAACTTTACTGTATGGTACGAAATTATATCCAGATCGATGTGAGACAAATCCTGGTGCGCTAAACATATGTCTAAAGCAAGCCAAGATAATGAAAACTAAACATTATCTTAAAATAGAACCATGTAGGCTATTTACTTACCCTGTTATGTAAGAACATTTCTGTGCCTGTAGTCTCTAGTTGAGATTACAGTATAGTCTAGAAACCCTGTTCGCATTAGCGTTTTCACAGCCACCCTGCTGGTGGACGAATCAGGGTGGGTTAATGAGATGACGTTAAGTCAAGAATGTTTCTAAATGGTGGTAGAGCTAGATGAGGCAATCAAAACAGGTGTAGCAACGCCGATTGGTTATGGTTGTCAAATAATTTCGAAATTACTGTAACCAGAGGTCTAGGAGGCAACACTTCCCAATGGAGCGTGGCCATATTTACAAAGTGAATATTGTGTCTGGTAACAAGGCTAACATTTTGCAAGATTGTATGCTCTCCTTGCAACACTACCAACCATTCTTACTCCTCTCGCCCTACCTCTCCTTCTCCCCTGTTCTAACTACTCCTCTCCCTGGTCCTCTTCCTTTCCCCTCTCCCTTTGGGAGACAAGCCAAGCCAGAATTTGGTACCACCTAAGGTGGCAAAATCTCTTTGGTACCAGTTTGTTTGTAGAGTCCATATAAGTACTATGAAACATGATAACCATTTCAAATTAGTAGTTTTACTTATTTTTTGGGACAATCATTGTTTTTGCTATTATCGTCCTAGAGTATCTCCACAGCAGGTGTGTATGAAGTCTATTGTAAGAGGTAGCCATACATGCTATATGTTGATTTTTTTTCAGGACAGTCAGGGCTACCCAGATCTGCATTAAATTGACAATAGTTATATAGTTGAACATTGCCCTGGGACACAATATTGTGTAGTGGAGAAAGTGAAGTAATACAGACAGTAAATCAAAAGACAAGAACAGCATCACAAAGGGGTGCTCCAAGATTATGGGAGTCCAGCTAAAATACTTGGATTCACTCTGGAAGAGATACGTGGTCAAGAAAGCTAAAAGTATTATTAGCCTAAACAGACCACATCCTCTCAGACAAATTTGTTCTGCTGCCCTCAGGCTGGCGCTATCATGCCCCCCTGAGGAAAAAAAATCCCCTCTAACTCCTTTATTTCTTCAGCAATCTGTCTAAACTGAATTGCCCATTGTGGGATAAATACAGTTTTCTGAATCTGAAATCAACCTTGATAACAGTCATAGTGGACCAGTGGAAGCATGCAGCCATTTGCAACCTGTGGAGAGACATGCTATAGACATTTCTGACCTGTCAATCACGTCAATAATAACCAATCAGATTTTCAGATTTTGCTTTGCAACGGATGTCCCACAAACAGCAGTTATATTGTTGACTAAAGTAGAGAGACAGAGTGACATGGTAGACTTATTTGATAAGAAGCACACTGCAATAGTATTAGTAATATGAGAGAGAATATCATAGAATGTCCCACAAGCTACAAAGGCTTCTGGGACATTAGCAACCGTAAATCGGAAAGTCTATAGGTGCTAGGGGCGATGATCTATGTTACCTGCTATTCGCTACCAAAAATGATGATTTTTGCAGGTATGCTGATGTTATACTGGATGCAGGGACCCACAGCACCAATACTGGAGCTTATGGCCGGCAAGCTTCCCGACAGGAGAAGCCTATCGAGCTATTGATAGGAGAAGCCTATAGGTTTTAGTGTTTGTAATGTACATTGGCGAGTCCAGGGGGTGCATGGGCCCCAATGTTATTGCATTATCTGCATTACTGAGAATAGCCACTGTAACAGTAAGTAGTTGAAACAGATCCTGTTTGTATGTGTTACTAAGGCACTAAAATTACTATTTTCTTACGTTTTAAGATTAACACATTAACTCCCCCAACGTTAAAGTTAATGGAAACTGGAAATGGACACTTGCACATGCCCAAATTCAACACCAAACTAGTTATTACATTTTTATTAATCGCTTTGGACAGACAAAGATACGGTATGAAAGCTTGAAAAGCCATGCAGGTTTTCACCAAACTAGTTAATACATGTTTATTACTCACTATGGACACAGACTGATAAATACATGTTCATTAAATGCTAAATTGAATAGCAATAACATTATTTAATCTCATACTGCTATTGCAAGAAAAAGTTAAATAAACTAAACAAGCATTTGAATATACTAAATCAAGCATTGATTAGTGTAGCGCACACATTACAATAGACTGTGGTCTGAATCAGCATCAGCATAGGATATACCGAAGTAGGCCTTTTTCCGAATTTCTGATTACGGCACGTGTAACGTTTAACACAGGAGTAAGACAACCAGGGATAAACGTAACAGAGGTTAAATCAACAAACTTAAACACAAACAATAACATGCGAGGCGGAAACAAACCAACAGAACATAATAAGCAGGCTGATTACAAAACACAAAAAGGTGCAGGAACAGGGAGGGGAAGGGCTGGCACGATGCCTTGGGCGGTGGTTAGCGAACCGACGTGGCAGCGCGCCGGCGGAGAGAGCCTGGACACACCCCCGGACCTAGGTGTGACAGTACGTGGGATATATCAAATATTATTCGGGTTTTATGAGCATGTATACAGCTAATTCTGAATATTTGTTTAAAGTGGGGTTTTTACTACATTTTATGGCATTTGGTCTGTTGCCTGTTTATGTAATATATGTGCAGAACACAAATATATTATTTAATTGCTTATAAGATGTTCCATTTGTCCATATTTAAGAACATTAATGCAGTTTGAAAAGTATATTCCTCTGTAGGGTGAGTAAGTTATTTAAAGGGTGTGGCTTTTAGGATGTATAAATCAGAATATGTAAAGATGCATGTAAGTGAAATAAGAATTTTAAACAGTTTAGTTGGAATATTTTCATTTGTGGAATTAGGGCAAAAACCAGAATACTGCGAAAATGTAGCCAAAGTAACCAAGATCGCTAGCAATATGTTATTACAGATATTATTATCAGGGTTGGGTATGTATTATTTTTAAATGTCATTCGTTACAGTTACTAGTTATAAGACTCAAATATAATCAGTAACGTAATTTTTGGATTATCAAAATTTTGTAACATCATTTTATTATTTTCCATTACTTTTAGATTACTTTACGCCTAAACATCATTATTCTTTGAAATGCCATACAAAGCAACTTACTACTTTGGTGCGCCAAATTTGTATATTTTTGTGATCATTTATATTGCTCAGGGGATCAGATTAAAGTAGGATTTAATTTTAATTATTGATTTACGTTAATGAAAGTAAGAGAACAGATTATTGTTTTATGCATTTGTCCTCTGCAAACTTCCCTTTTAAATTTTAAGTAGTCCTAGAATCATCTAATCTAATCTAATCATCTAATTTAAAAAATAAATACTTGTAATCTAATTGCACTTATTTAGCTGGTAAATGTATAGTTTTTTTATTATATTATATATAATAATATATATAATATAATAATCCCAAACATGATTATTACATTGTATTACTTTTATACTCACATTTACCTTTTTAAGAACAAAATCTAGAACTAGAACCGAATCTCTGTATACCTAAAACTGGTAGAATTTACCTGTGTGCCTAGATAGTGTTTCTAGTTCCAAAATGTGCTCTGTCATTGTATTAATAGTCTTCTAAAATAAGTTTGTTTAATTGTCTGTGTTTTGGTGCTCTAGTTTTATAATTATGGTCTAAATGGGCGTCTATAAGAACATGCAAATACATGCTATTCATGAAAGCAAAGATCCCACTTGTTAGGCATGTCGGCTAACTAAAGATAATGCTAGCGGCACTTTGCTGTAGTCCGGAACAGCTGTTCTTCCACGCCAGTAGTGTCTGTAGCATATAATATAGTTCTGTATGAATCTCCCCTACACTTCAGTCATGATCGAAAATGTGTCCGTGGTGTACCCACATCATGCATGGTCTCCTCCTTATAATAAGCAGAAAGGAAACCCAGGGTTTCCAGAAATCGGTTACTCGACAGCGTTGAGATGAGAAATGAATTGAACCCTTGCTCGAACCAGAAACTTTCCATCTCACTGTTATTTACCATCCCCCAGTAAAGACCTCTCACATAGAAGAGCAGAAAAAGTAAAAGACTGGTGGACTTTAATATATTATTAAAACAAGAATTATTTTCAATTGAAAAACGTCCACAGGTAAAATTTACTCCGTGGCGGTTCTAGTGTTGAGTAATGCAGTTTCTTCACCTCACACATACAGTATCATCTATCTGCCTGCCTATATATGATCTGATATGATAAGATAATCTTTTCAGATTTTCCCCATGACATGTTTCTTGGTATTTCTCTCTGGTTTGATCAAGATGATGTAACATTTTGGTGCAAAGATGCTAATCAATAAGCCAAATGCAGATGACAAAATGGCAAATATCTCCACAGCTACAGTGAACTTCCCAGGAGAGCTGACATAAACTGGGATGAAGGTGATCCAGACAGCACAGAATATCAGCATGCTGAAGGTGATGAATTTGGCTTCATTGAAGTTGTCTGGCAGCTTTCGTGCAAGAAATGCCAAAACCAAACACAGTACAGCAAGGATCCCTATATACCCCAACACTGCATAGAAGGCAGCTTCAGAACCGATGTTACATTCAAGAATTACCTTGTTATTACTGTATCTAAATACCATATCAGGAAAAGGTGGGTTTAATTTTAGCCATAACACACAAATAATTATCTGAGCCAAAGTACATGAGCAAACTATGATCCTCTGCTGAGCAGGACCAAACTTTTCTACCAGTTTGTTACCAGGCAAGGTGGCTTTAAAAGCCGTTACAACAACAATAGTTTTCCCTAAGACACAGGAAATGCAAAGTGCAAAGATGACACTGAAAGATGTGTGTCTCAGCATGCAGGTCCAGGATGTGGGTTTCCCTATAAATGTGAGAGGACAAAGAAAACACATAAACAGAGAAAACAACAAGAGGGAGCTAAGCTCTGAGTTACTGGCTTTAATGGCAGGTGTCTCCCTGTAGTGGATGAAGATTGACAAAGTGGCCATTGATAAACATGCCCCCGCTAGAGATACCACAGTCAGAGTTATTCCCATGGGCTCATTATAGGACAGGAATTCAATCCTTTTCAGAATGCACTTGTCTCTTCTCTCATTAGACCAGAATTCCTGTGGACAAGGTGTACAGTCTGCTGCACCTGTGGAATACAAACATACAGATGGAAAGGTGTAAATTAAATGGTAAAATATTTACTGAGCAATGCTATGTTCTAATTATTCCTTGGCACTTTAAATGTGTATTTTTGGATTAGTATGATTAGCGTGTCCATCTAATCCAAAATTATTATACCTGTGTAGTTTGCTATTGTTCCATCAGCACATGGGATACAATCAAAACAACAGATACTTTTCCCTTTAATTTGAGCTTTTCTGGTTCCTGGTTGACAAATGTCAGAGCAGACAGATTTTGGAACCTGAAATCAACATAGTTGTTCAAAATGTGTTAATGATACAGGCCTAACACATACTATTACAATTTTTTTTTAAATTACCTGTTTCCCTGTCCTCCACACTATGTTTTGTTCCTCAACGGTGAGCTCATAGTCCCCACCAGCAGCAGAGGTAAAACCGCCAACAGTGACATACTGCACTTCTCCATTACTCAACTGCCAGTTTATAATCTCATAAGAAGCAGGAGGATCCCCATTCTTGTCAAAGAACACAGTTTCCCCAAACTGATCTGTAAAATGCACACTGTACAGGCGATCAGCAACCTGAAAAATAAAGGAAGTATTTCTGATAACTAGAGTAAAAACCTAAGTGCCATAAGGAACATTTTAGATGTTTACAGAAGCTAAACACAGATTTCTTTGACTAACTAGGTGAGTATTTCTCACCTCATGGGGCTGGATTTGTGATACATTCAAACATTTTGTCAATATTTTTTCCCCAACTGGCTGACAAAATACCACATGGTGAAGGGCGTGTGCAACTGCATAAACACCCTGATATACATTGTATGCCACTCTCAGCTGTGTGACATTAAAAATGATATTATATGAATTCATCAGCGATTCAGTTCCTGTGCACATTTTACTTGTTCCTGAGGGTTGAACAGGTAAAGGTGGTCTACAGCCCATGACTGCCTCCCAGAAATCTCTAACAAAGGCGATATCAGTGGCAGTGTAAGGGTTAATGTTTTGAAGGAAAGGGCCTAGTTTTGGTATTGCCATCTTCCTTATCACAGTCCCTATTGCACCTCCAAGGGATTGATACATTTCAGGTGTAGATAGACTTGTAGATGTCATCCAGGCTTCACTTCCAATCCACTGAATACCTGTAATGTTTCGTTTAGCCATCTCTATCATAAGAGGGTAAATATCTGCTTGTGAAGTAAATGCAATAATAACCTTTACAGTTGATTTCTGGATAATTTCAACAACACCTAGAAATGTACTCAATTTATATGTCCGCAGAACTGTTCCTACAAATGCAATGCACACTCCATGCTTTTCAACCTCTTTTCTAAAGGCTATAATCCCATTACGCCCATAGTCATTGTCAGATTGTATGGCCCCAATCCACTGCCAGCCAAAATGTCTGACCAGTGCTGCTAATGCTTTAGCCTGGTAGTAGTCACTGGGAATTGTCCGGAAAAATGTAGGGTATTTAGTTTTGTCACTGAGGCAGGCACATGTTGAGAAGTAACTGACCTGCAGAATATAGGTAGCAATAAAACACATTATTTCAACAACGTACTTATTCAGTAAATCCCATTAATGTAAACACTAGATGTTTTTCGTAAAACAAAAAATAAAATATATAATTTCTTACAATTGGTACATGGAATGGACCAAATATTCCAGCCATTACTAAAGATGGGGATGACCCTGACTCAGCTATTATTGCAGTTATTGGTGGAGGGCAGATGGAAGTTGAACCCATCTTTCTCCTGCTAATCATTGTCAGGCCAGCACGTAAGGTGTTGGTAGTAGTTGAACATGAACTAAATATATGATAGCCAAGAGATATATTTGGTAGAAGACTAAGATCCTTGTTGATTTCTTCAATCGCAAATATCATCATTTGGGCCCAGCGATAAGCTCGCAGGTAAAATCTAAATGGAACAAAGTTTAATACATTTAGAAGCATTAGATAAAAGTTCAAAACACTTCTTGAAGAGTTGCAATTAATTATATTTACCCATCACATTTCACTCCAGATGGTTCATTTTCAAATGTAGAAGTGCTGGTCTTGTCTATGTTGAAAATAGGAAATATTCCTCCAATCATGATATCTCCCTCCTTAGATAAACTAGGCAGGTCAAACCGACCCATAAGTTCACAGCCAAACATTATGTTCAGGCAGACAGCTGATAATGAGAAAAGCGTGATCCTGCACAATCCAAACATTTTAATTGTTCTTGGCAGAGATTATGGGTCTTACTTTTATAAGCCTTTACAGGTATATGTGGCAGAAATAATGTTTCCCCATGGGCACAGCAAGCAAGTAGCACAACAAGAATAATTGTTTTGAACCAATATAGTTAATATGAAATTATGCATGCAAATAGGTCCTGACACACACACACACACACACACACAATGGCACAGATCGTCTCATGCCCTGGTTGTCAATAGACTCATCTGCAGCTCATACCGAACTATAAAGTTGGTAAACGTTTATTTAGTAGCATATGCATTCATCCTATTGGTTAACGTGAAGGAATATGT
>JAODUK010002399.1:0-12119 GCA_027564635.1 Typhlichthys eigenmanni | reverse complement strand
TATATATAGTGTGTGTATATATATATATATATACATATATATATATATATATATAGTATATTAGTCTTTAATGTGTCAATATGATTGTAAATATTGTATCAATATATTCATATATATATATTGCGTGAGTGTGTAGTGTTCATTCATAGAACAGTGTAACCTGATATGAATACATTTTTATGAATACCTGTACTTTTTACACGTATGCGTGCTTTTTTAAATTCTTGGGCAATTTCTTACAGTTTAAAATCTAGTGGCATTACTTTATGGCATTTTTAGTAATTTGATAATACTTTTGATAACACAATCTGCAGTATCAAACAACTATGTTCCATCGATTGCAAATCCTAAAATAGAAGATTTTATTAATCAGTTCGGATTATTATTCCCTGCTCCTGGTAAATTAATTATACTAATGCATCTATTTAGACAGTGTTTTATAGTAGAAAGGTGTATTTAAATTTTATTTTGTGATTTACTATGCCATTAGAATTACTTCTGCCGTGATTATATAGGAAACAGTTTGAAATTATTAAATACATGTTTTAAATAGATGTTATTAGCCTTGTGCTATATTAATTATGAATTAACACCCAATGGTGAGTGTTATTGCTTAGTTTATATTTCAAGACTGGAAATAGGATATTCCTTTTTTTTAATAAACACATTTTAGATTTGAATTAGTTTACTCTGTAGATTATCTGGCATGCAATGTCTTTGTAGCCTGTATGTTTTTAGATTTGCGCATTTACTGTGTATGGAGTGTGTCTTTTTAATGTGCCAATTCAGCACACAGTTAAAATGAATCATTCACCAACAACATGGTGATAAGATGCAAATACACTGCTTAATTTGTTAAGTGCTTAAATTGGTATTTAAGATTATGTGTGTTTGCTTTATTTATGAGGATGTTATGGTGTTGTGTGTCTTCCAATTTTCTTCTGGCTAATATGAAATCCAGATTGGAAGGGTGAATGGGAGCCAAGTGAACACCCTCTGTAAATATATTTTGCTTCCGTAATAATGAAGACCCTTTTATTTCTCCAGCTCAAAATCTTTGGCAGCCATTTTGCTTCACAGTAAAACTTAAAGCTATAGTGCAGTGGTGTTCATGGGTTTGATGTGTGGTTCTGGGAGGGCTGTATAAGGTTAGGTGTTTAAGGCCAGCAATACAGGGATTCTCCCACTAGAAATGCATGCCTATAGGCTAAAAGCATCCCAACAGTTTGATATGCAGTATACTTCAAATTACAGTGCAAATGACATACAAATTTGCAGAATAAAGATAAATTGATATTGCTCTTGCTGTAACAAAAGCTTTCAATTCACATGTCAGCTTTTAAATATGTGAATACAGTAACATTAACATACATTTTTTTAAGAGTTGACGTTTACTCAGTCTAACAATGAGTGCGTGTGTGTGCATGCGTGTGTGTGTGCATGTGAACCATTGAGACCCATTTGATCAGTGAAACCCCACAATATTAAGTATAATTCAACAGACATGGTACAGTACAGCACTGCAAGCAGGTCACTGCATGCTTAAATGGTCTCAACATGTACCACATTGTAGTAGTGCAGCTATTCATTTTTAACAGACCATTCAAGTTTGGATAAATCACTATGCTGACACTCGAAATGGCCTAAAAAGTGGTTTCCTTAACAAAAGTTTATTTTGAGTTTAGAATTCTTCAATACATTTGAATATTTCCAGAAAATCTGTATAATAATTCAAGAAATGACTACAGTGTGCCCATGAAATATCTGCATGCATCTATGAAACTGGCTTACAGCCATCCCCCATCCCCCACGAGAGCAGATTGGTGGGTCTACAGTGGCCACTACATACAAGCCATGCTGCCCTGCGCTAGGACTGTTAATACAAGCACATTTGGCCGACAGTCAAACCTCAAGCAATTATGTAGTGAGCATGAGCTAATATAACTACCCTTAGGTAAATACACAATGGACATGCACACATACACACACCTTGCCATGTCTTACTTTATGCACTAAAACCATTTGTCCAGTCCCCCGCTGGCTACTGAGGACTGGGCGGGGCCATTTTGATCTCCCTATGTTTATCAATATGTCCGCTGGGATTGTTGTATTTGATTTATCCGCCAAACCACACCAGTTCCACAGGCACAGTCGTAATGACATCATATTTCTTTAGTTTTAATACTTGGTTGCCCTGGTGGTTTGGGGGAGGAAGGGATACTTTATCACACATCATCAAGGCTAGACTTTTTCTCTTTTTTTACGTCCTGGACTACTTACAAACATTTATTCATTGCTATAATTTACCCAGTAAGCAGTTTTCTAAGCTACAGTAGTTAGGATTTGGGTGTCTTGCTCCAAATGCACCTGGCCAGAAGTTACAGTCCACTTCTGACATTTTAAACTAAGACAAACCAGCACTATAGATGTGTTAATGGAGAAAAAGCTTCTGTCATTTTCTGGCCTGCATGTTGTCTACTTTTTCACGTGTGTTTCTCACGTATCATCAAGATGGATGCCTGTTTTATGTACCTGCCAGGCAAAGTGATATTCCAGATAGCTGTGCTGAGCCCTTCTCAACTTTTCTTTTCCAAATGCTCATATATTTTCTCAGCTTTTTGGCCCCTGCCATTGCCATGGTGCTTTTGTCATAGAATAACTGCTGAATCCGCAGGATTGTTCCACTTGGAGGTAGAGTTGGAAGCACTGAAAGGTCTCTACAACATTCGGCTCTCAAAATAAATCTCTCCACATTGCTCACCTTCAGTTGGGAGCAGATGTTTTTTCCCCCAGTGAAACCCTTCAGGGGACATGCAGATTGCTGTAGATAAGGTTTCCAAACATATTATTGGTGAAGTCAATTCACCAATACATAATAATAATAACATTTGAGTGGAACTTTACACTATACTGTATGTGCCTGTAATACACAAAAACGTAGGCAATCTGTAAGGTCATGTTTCTCTGTGTCCGCATAGTCTGGGGCACATTGGCACATTGACTGAGCCACCAGTTTGGACCACCATCAGTCAGGGTTCAAACACAAACCTGACCTCAAACCTTGTGAGGCCATCATGATCTCACCACATCCACATTCTGCTTCAGTCTGCAAGTCCATCTGGATCTCCTCCGTTTACAACCGTTCGTTCTAAAGCCAGAAGGTGTCATTCAAACTTATTAGCAGACGACAGCACAGCGCCGTTATTGTTGTGGAATAGCATTACCATTCCTGTCATCATTAGCAACAGCACTTAATTGGCCCGTTTATTGGGAATGGTTTTGAATTGACAGGATTAGCAGAAAAAGAAAATATACCTTTCACCAAGAAGCTATTCTACTGACTGCTGTAACCAATCTTATCACTTCTGAATATTTTCTGTAATTCATTTGACATATTTTAACTAATTATCTTCCTTTTTTTAACTTAACTTGGGTCTTTATCGCATGCTTGCATCTATGCATTAAATTAATTAAGCAGGTGACCTGTGTTCACACATACAGTAAGGTTGCCATAGCCCTTGGAATCATCGGCACATGGGAGTGCAGTGGGTGCACAGCTCGGATATTAGTCCCTCCATGGGTCTGTGGAGTTGGGTTACTCATGGTCCCATAAACATGGGCTGGCGGCAGTCCAAAGCCCTGCACTGTAATTACACACGCTAGAAACGGTATATAAAACACCCTGGCCATGGCAAGGCCTTGTCCCGTGCTGCAATTAGCATCCTTGTACAGAATTATCACCCTTCAGCAGCAGCACTAAGTGAAGCCTCGTAATTGGCGCAATCCTCTTTGTTTAGATAGGGCAACCTTTCACGTCTTTTCCACTGGAACCTCAGATTTGACTAATAATGACTATCTCTGTATCTCTGTCCTCGCAGCCGCATATGCCACACATACACACAGGCCAAAACACAAACCCGTCAAGGCCGACACTTTGAAGCAAAACGCTAGCATACAGTGCATTATACGCTGAATGGGCCATGACTTTGTGTGTGCAAGTGAACACACTGTACTGTGCCTCACAGTTCAGGACGGTTATTATGCTGGAAAGTGCACACGTACTTACCACATCGCCCACGCCTATGTGCGTCCTGCCAGCGTGTGCGTACATATGCAGTGACTGGGTGCCACTGGGTCAAGGCTGATGCTATGCTTCAGCTAGCCGTGTTTGGCGCTAGCTTTGAGTGAGCATGCGGTAGTGGGACTTGGCCCACGTACATGCTAGCAAAGGCTGCGATGTGTTATATGTCCCTATAATAAGTTTCTTTGGCCAGGCAAGACCATGTGGCAAGCATATTAGTAAACAGGGTGTTTACTAATAAGCTAATACCACCCCACCCCCTTCCGAATCCTCTGCAACTTCTGGCTCTACGACTGATCACTGTCTATATATTTGATACATTTATGTTATGGGTTTTCTTATTACGTATTTCTTATTTCTTATTATGTATTAATTTCTTATTAGTTAGTTATTTCTGTAATTTCTCTTTTATTTGTAGATATTTTAGTTTTCTCTCTTTTTCTTCAACAGTTGATTTGGCCAACAAGAGTCACGGAAAACCGATTCATCAGCCCAGCAAGTAAGTACTACTTAATGCATTACATTTTTTTTTTTGTTATTTACTGTACACTAGTGTAACGCTACACTGAAGTCACGGTTCACTTCACACTGCTGTTCAGAAGTCACGGTTCGGTACATTTTCGGTACATTGGTGTTTTTACACAAATACCCTAAGCTTATAGCTTATATAGCCTTACATTTGATTATAATTTTTCTTTTACATAACATGCCATACCATGGAAAAATACAGTATTTTGTAAGAGCAGAAATATACTATAAATACGTTTTATTAGACCAGCCACGCGCCCTTTCACAGTAATTACATTTATCCAACTGTTATGTGTATTCATAACTTTGTTGCTCACATGACTTCTTGTCATATATCAATATATGCATGATTCTACATAACTGTCCTAAATCATGCCTAATATTATGTTTTTAATGCACAATATGGTTGTAACATGGGGAGACGCCCACTTCCATTCATTCTTGCCGTGTACACACACCCACACAGGTACACACACAGATACAAACTTAACACCATTATTGTTACTGTGCACCTGTGGAGGAGTGTTTATGCACTCTCACCCCCACACATTACAGCAATGCAACATTTATTATGAGCTAGTTACTTACATTAACTAGTGCAGGTAGACAGGTGCAGGTAGACAGGTACCCACATTTGGCTGGTGGCGGGTGCTAATTTCTCACCCTGGTTTACATTGTACTACGTGTTTGTGTGTGTGCAATTATGATATAAGCTACTGTATGAAATCACATAATATGATCTAGTAACCTACATAGTTTGTTTCATATGTCTATCTAAACAGGAGGTTATAACAACATGTCTATAGAATTACTGTATTCTAGCCTAGTTAATGTTCTGGTTGTATTTCTCTACCTTCAATAACAGTTTCTGGGGGGTGGGGGTTCCCCCAGACCCTCGCCCCCCCTAACAGATTTGGTCTCCCCAGATGTTGACAAAATAATTTGCCTGTGATCTAATTGATACTGTGAGCTGTGAGATATCTCTTAAATTAAGGCGTTACATCCATTTGTATTAATTGAAATTAATTTAAATAAAACAATGTAGTTTTAGTAATTGTCTTAATGTGTATATATAGTATCATGTTTTCTCAGTTTTTCAGATGTTTAATTTCTACTTGGGCTGTTTGAGTTTTGAAAAAATATGCTATGTGAAATTTTAGGAATATGGTTTTTAAGAAAAATAAAACATTTCAAGGGCCAAAACCTTGTTACTCTGCTCCCAAAACACATAATTGTTATTTATGTTAAATACATGTCAATTGTAAAGATTAGGTTAAATAACATATTTTCATATTTTTAAACATAATATTTGAAGGGTCCCCCATGTTTGCAGCATGCGTTTAGCGAGCGCACACGAAAAATAACCTTCACCTACAACTCCATCCTAGGAGAAACACTGTATATAGTATACATTACATATACTATGTATGCAAATGACATTTTTGTTATAGCCTACTGAAGATAAGTTATCATAATATACATTTCATATGTGTTGTGAATTTGATTGTATTTCTAGTTATTCTTGTCATATTTTCAGGGTAACAGTAGATTCCTTCATTACATGAAACATGTGAAATGAAACGTATTACGGGCTTGACGGGTCAAGTGGACCTATTAATGCACAACTCTTTAGACACAAAACACTCAAATTAAGTTTGCCTCCACTCCTTTTTTTTCCATTCTATGCCTGGAGCATGTAAAAAATGGCCTCCACTTTCTGCCCTACAGCTTTGAGCTCCTGGCCGCCATTTTGTGCGTCTCTGCCAAGTGGACAGGTAGCATGGCGAGAGGGGCCGATAGAAAAAGAGCAAAGAGTAAGCGGGTGTAGTCAGTGTGGGATAAGAAGACAAAATAGACAAGAGAGGGAGGGAGGACTGAAATAAAGAGCACGTGGCAGTTGAGGGCAACATAAAGTAACCACCCTACTGCATCTTATGAGGTGTGGGGGACTCTTATATGGGGGAGATATTTTTTATTGTTGCTGACTGTCTGCTTACAAACAAGCAGCTTCTCTGCGCCTCTGGACGCTGTCTAGTTTCTCCTGTCAAATAGCTGACCTTGGGTGCATGCCATGAACTGTTCTTTTCCACTGGCGCAAAATATGCTGGCAGGGCCCACAGCTGCAAACGCTGCCCCCCCATCCCCCTCCTCTGCCTCATCTTAACCCCATCCAGACACCTCACCAACCGACTACCCAGAAGCATACCGCTCCACCTCCTCTCATAACACAAGCTTGCTCTAACCCCTGCAAATGTACCTATCCCTGATGCAAGTACAGACCACCCTACACCCCTAATATCAGGAATGTTGTGAAAGTAAACAATGTTTGTATTCTAATTTCTAACATGTTTATGTTACACACAAATCACATGTTTTTAATATACAGCATTTACAACAGAAACATTAAAATGTTGATGTTGGTACAATAGCATAACTTCTATTGTAGTTTAAAAGATAATAGATACATAATACAACAAACAATAATGTAAAATGAAGTAAAATACAAAATTTTATAAAAACAAATTGTCAAGTCATCTACTAACATGCCAGATATATTGTTATTCACATGTTCATCTAGGAAACCTTGCATCAAACCTGTTTGTAAAGGGCAGGCAAAAATACTTTCCAGTTGATTGGATGTATCATCTGGTAATTTTTGCTGTCGACAAACTTAAACCACGCCACACACCTAAACCACGCCCGTATAGCTATCAAATTGACGCTGATTGTTATATTCAGTTGCTACTCGGACACATTCGCAATGATTCCTAGGCTTTTCAGACATTAAACTGAAGCTTGCGAGAACATCGTTTTCTCGCAAGGCTAGCATACAGCTTGTTGTAATGGATTTTTGGAATTTTGGAATTTTGTTTATATTTTTTTTTGGAAAGAAGATCAGACTACATAAAGACTGTTAGATTATATGGATGCTGATTTGAACACGAGAATGCCAATTTGGATTTGATTTGAACAGAGTTGGGATAGGCTACTTAAGCAGAAGCTTTCACATAATGTTCATTGACTCTGAACCACATTGTGTGGCCATTTCGGCAATGAAGATATAGCTATCAGACTGTAGGCTGTTAAAGGACAGTAAGGTGATTTAGTTATGGAAATAGGTTACTGTTACTGTTACTGTTGAAGGACAGTACAGTAACAATAATGTGTGGTAGAGCAGGAGAACTACCGTGCTGATTTGAATGCTCTTTAAGCTTTTCTGAACTTGTGGTGTTACGGAGAGATGTATGCTAAGTAGGAACTAAAGATGTGTCCCCTGTTTCTGGCCCACCCAACTAATGTAATTAAATGAAATGCAGTTTAACGGTCTAACTCCACAATTCAATACTATAGTTAACAGTGTTTCTTTACACATGTTAACAGGAATGGTTTTATAACATATAACATTTACAAATAATCTCTGTAGTTGCTTATGAAATTACTTATTCGATAAGCTCACAATTTTTTCTCCTCACAAGTGACAGTGTGGATGGACACTGTCAAATCCTGTGGTTAATTTAATTTCCGTATATTTTTTATTGTAATTTTGTCATTTATGTGCTACTGTTGGCAGCTAGCTAATTTTCAATGACAGTCCTTAGGAAATATATTCTGAAACTTTTGAAATGAGAATTGTACATTTGTACAAGCCATGCAAAGCTGGTCTGTTAATGGGCAAAGAACATGGCATAAGATAGCGAGTGAGTCAGTGTAGTGTAAATTATGTAGTGTAAATTAGAAATTTTCAAATGTGACTTTTTCAAAAGCCAGGCCTTGAGACTTTGTGTAAAGGTGTGGTAGTTGATGCAGTTTCTATTTTCATACAGTATGAGTACTTGTTGGACAACATCTATAGTATAACCAGCACCTCACATATACATTATGTCTTTCTAAAATTCCTTCTCATGGAAGAATTATTAATGTTACGTTTCCTAAATATTTCTGTTAAAAACAAACAGAACCATCATGCAAATGAATCTACATGTATACTGTCATTCTGTACATTGTACAAACCTCAATTCAGAAAACGTATGTAAAATGCTTATAAATACAAAATTAAGTTAATTTGTAAATCCCATTCACTGTGTACTATATTGGAAACAACACAGCAACATTACATGTTGTATGTTTTTATGTTTGCGAAAATATACAGCCATTTAACATCTGAATCCAACACATTCCAAATATGTTCGGCCATGTGTGTTTACCACGGTATAACATAATCATTTTTCTTTTACTTACACGTATTGGGCACTGAAGACACCCATTAGTGAAGTTTATCAAGTGTAATTTCATATTTTGGATCTTTGTAAGTCCACAATTGTACTGGACCTTTGTTGCTTCACCACTATTTCTCAATTAGCAACAGGTCAGCACCGCAGACAAGCAAATCTAGCACTCTCACTCCCAAGCACCTACTTCTTATGCAGTCAATGCTATTTGCATTGTTCTACTGGACAATGCAAATAGCATTGTCCAGTAGAACAATGAAAAAAAAACACATCTGGACAGCAACATATGTTGCTCCAAAATGTGTGTTTAATACTCAATCTGCATTAATGGCACACTCACATGTGTAAGTTACCCAAAACTGTCATATATCTATATCATGACAGAGGCTCGCTTTTAGATCTAATGCTGTATATATCTGTAACAGTATACATCATACATCAGGCAACATACAACAGTAAAATACATATAAGTATACTGTATGTCACTGGCAACATAGAATATACTGTACTTACTTACTTTTATGCTTTTTGTAAATTATGTTGACAAAGATTTTTTTTAAATCAAAAACTTGCAATGCTGAATCATCTACTCATTGTGACTAACAGAGATGTTGACAACATACAGACTGGTGGCCTTGACAACAACAGATAGTGGTCTTGTCCACAGTTCAGCCTGCCCTCCTTTTCCGTTGGCTCTGCGTTTCTCCAATCTGGCCATGTGTTTGCGTATATGGCCACAACCTACATATTGTGTTTGTGGGATTAATTATGAGTGATGTTGCGTAACTGCTCCATTTCTTGGGCATACAGTGTCTCTATACTGTAGCATCTACCCAGAGACCGAAGCATGAATACATTTACCCAGATCATACCGCTTGGAACTGATACTGTGATCTTGGCCTCTGTGGGGCCTTCCTGCATTTGTTTATGGTTATATAGAGCAGATGGTCACACGACATGGTAAAATCACACCCTGGCTGTGTCACTTGCACCGCCACATGCGCACGCACGCACGCACGCACGCACACACACACACCAGTTAGAGTACAACACAAGCACTAATACAAATAGTCAGGGTTGTTGGAACATTTGAACAAGAGGACCAAATCCACTGAATATCACACATTGTGCTTATATAAGCCACAAAATTATATAACCACATATTTCAGTCTTACGTTACACATTCACCATGGCAACAGGCCTGAAGTAATAAGCACTGCAGCTTATGACTGCTACGTTAAGCTATTTGTCACTAGCGGTGGCTATCTTCTGCATGGTATTTAAAGGCAGACCTTTCAGCTAGCTGCTAACGGCTGTAGCTCACAGGCTCTGGCCAATACAGACAGGCCTGGGCTAACAAGCTCTAACAAGCTCTTCAAGGTTACAGGGTGTACAGTTCTGTCTGCCCACTCTGTCTGTCTGTCAGCTGAACTTCATATCCATGCAGAGCGCTATGTGTCGCACCCTCTAAGTATAGCTGGCGACAGATGAAGCTCAACAGGGGCACTGGCCGAGGTGAAACGGGCAGCAAGCAAGAGCCCAGATGGATAGGCAGACGTGTTGGGACTGTGGAGATCTAATGGACAGGGGGCCTCCAGGTCACCAGCAGCCACTAGCTTCAACTTCCCCATAGCTTCCACTAGCATCTCAAACATGAAACATTACAGCCAGTCCTCTAATTAATAAATGGCAGTGGTACAGTACAGTGGTGAGATGCAGGCGTAGAGGTTTGCTATTGGCTGATAACATGAGGCTGGTTACAAGACAAGTTGCTATTATCAAGTGTGGTTAGTGGCAACAGCTGAAACCAGTGTGCTCTTTAAAACTAAAAGCTATAAACTGTTTCCTATTAAGGTTTGAAGTTATTCCCACAATTGTCAAATCTAAAATAATTGTCAGCAGCAACCCCCGTCTACTTACTTTACTAGGCCAAGCAAATAAATGAAATAATAGCAAGGGAATTTACTTTAAACGATTTTTAAGCATTAATATTCTGAGGCAATTTAGTGTTGTATGCAATTTTTGTAGTCCACTCATAAGTGCAATAGTCAAACTGAAAATATTTCAGAAAGTATACACTTTTTTTCTTTTTCGTGAATGTTCTGCTCCATGTACAAACTAACACCCATACAAAATGGACACTTCCTCAAGTATCAAGGGCTAATTGTTCTCCTTCCTTGAAATGACAAGGTGTTACTCAGGCATCACAGGTTGCTGCGTTATATTATTCAGCCCACTTCCTATTTATCCATTTACAGTATTGATAGTTTGTACATTATAATTGGCTACCTGCAGTAACATCCCTGGACAATGTCATACTGTATGTCATGTGTGTTTTCTCTCCAACAGTAGTGTTCAGGTCACCACAAGTCATGTTAATTCGCTGTTTGATTTAAAATGGCTCACTTTTCAAATTGGTCGCTTACTATTTCATTGTTGTAGTTGTCAAACTATCTATTTAAGATAATAGACTTGTTGTCAAATTCAGAAATGATCTACCCACTGTCCGCTAGCTGTCCATTTTGTATGCACACTGAAATGAAGCCGGGGTTTCTACACAGCCCAGGCTCTGTGAATAAGAACACAATCATAGAGGTGCACAACACTATCCTAGCCTTTGTAATGCATGGCCCTATTGCATTTAAGGGAGAGGTGTTTTATTAGTACTGTATCAACAAGCTTTCTCCAGAATCACTGGCACTACCTAGTGGCAACTTCTACTTGCTGTATTGTTATTATGCAGATGACATTTGACTTGATTGGCGCTTTAGAATAATATAGAATAATATATTACAGCCATGCCTCCTTTAAAACATCTGTCGATCATCATGTTGAGGCTGTTGGTTGCATTGTCCATGGTTACTAATAGGCAATTCAGCTTTATATTAAAACGGGAGCAGAACAACACACGACCATCCATGCACAATCTCACTGTGACAGTGGAGCCCTCTCTTTAGTGTGTGTGGAGCAGGTGCACGTGTCTGCAGACACATACGTGTGTGTGGGGTGAGAGGCAGCTGCCAGGGGTGGTCTGGGCAACCCCCTGTTGTGTGTGCTGTCAATGCATCAAATGGGATCATCCTTTACTTCTAAAGATGCTACACCACCTTCCATGTTGCTGGCTCTCTGGACAGGTCTGTGTACAGTACGTGTGTGTGTGTACTTGATATTGTAACGGTCTGGGCCGCGCCGCCGATGGGCGGTTCACCCTCCCCCTCCGTTACCGGGGCCTGCGTGCTCCCGCCCTCGGTTTCCAGACGTGCACTTCCCCAGCGCTCCTT
>JAODUK010002398.1:0-12119 GCA_027564635.1 Typhlichthys eigenmanni | reverse complement strand
TTTTTAGTTAACATTGTTTAATTCACATTTTTATAAATAACTTTTTATCTTTTACAATACCACTAAAATAAATTACTACATTTCAACCTACGCATTATTACGCATAAAATTATATTTGAGTCGGACTTATTAAAGCGAAAAGATTTTTTAAAATAATTTTATCCAAAATATAAATTTTTATATAATTTGATAATAATTAATATCTTTTTTGATACAAATTAATAGCATTCAGATTCGTTTGATAAAATAAATCGCAGTTATATTCTCTCTTGTGTCAATAAACAATGTGTCAACGCCAGTCTGTGTGCGTGTGTGTATGTGTGTTTGTACCCACATGGGCAGTCCCACTGCGGACAGCACTTGTCTCCGTTGACCAGTATGGCAAAGCCCAGCAGACCGCAGTTGGGGGGGGCGGAGGTATAAGGACAGTGTTGAGACTTATTGAACAGAACCAGCTGGTTGTTGACACATATGTACTTGGTACACTCATCGATGAACTCTGCATAAGGAGGCTGGTCACAAAATGATGTAAAATTATACAATTATTTATATATTTACAATTTGCGAATTCAAAGCTAAAATATTTTTTTGGCAACAACAAATAGCTTGCTTGATTGTAGACAATACCCTACATTTTTCACAAAATTATAGGTATGGATTGTATTTAGTAAACTCACAGTACATGTCCTTGTAGATGAGATCAGCGTGGCAGTTGTGACCTCTGCTGTGAGCTCTGATGTATTGACTACAGAGTATAGTGAGGTTGGTGCAAGAGATGGGGTTGACTCAGGATTTTCCGTCATCACTGGTGTAGAACTAGATGTAGTCCAGACAGGCAAGTTATCCCCAGGTGTAGTCCATACAGGTGGAGTCTTCCCAGGTGTAGTCCGTACAGGATGTGGGGTCTCCCCAGGTGTAGTCCGTGCAAAAGGTGGGGTCTCCCCAGGTGTAGTCCGTACAAGAGGTAGGGTCTCCCCAGGTGTAGTCCGTACAGAAGAAGTAGTTTGTTCAGAGTGCAAGGTCTCTCCAGGTTTAGTTTGTACGGGGGGTGAGATCATAGAAGGTGTAGTCGAAACAAAGGAAGACACAGATGTCTCTGTGTATTGCAGCTCATCAGATGGAAGTGTGCCAGTTGTGGACATGGATGTGGATGGGGTCTTCTCAGAGAGGGACATTACCAGATATGGTTCTCTGGTAACTGTTGTGGCTGTAAATGATTTGATGGTGGTTAGAGTAGGAACTGGGACCACAACTGCACCAGTTGTGGCATTTGTACTGTAGGACTGGTGGGTTAGATGGACTTGTTCTGTAGAACTGGTTGTGTTTACAGGGGTTTGGGATGTTGAAGTTTCTGTGAATGGGACTGGTGGGACTCCAGACAGGGTTGGTAGACTAACAGTTGGAGAACCCACAGTGGTTGAGCTGGTTGATGTTTTTGGTGGACTTGTTTCCTCCGTGATCCCCTCAGTTGTTAACATTCTGGGGGTCACTGTTGTTACAGGAACACTGGATGTTGTTGTAGCAGACGTAGGTCTTACAGTTGACACCAGACGCGTGGTGACTCTTTCCGGATGACTAGGTGCTGGGGTTAGGGTGTGGGCTTTGGAGGTGGTTAGGGGCTCTGGGCACACGGACACCTCATGTGTGCTTGCAGACAGCTCCACAGCGCCTATATCTGGAGGTACATGGGTTGGCTCTGTGACTGGTCTCAGAGTTGTGGTAGTGATGCTAAGGGGAGCTCTGGTGGGGTCTGAGGTCAGTGTGGTTTCAGAAGATGCAGATGGAGCATCAGATGTCACTAGCTTCTGAAATCCACTGGTACTGGCAGTTGAAATTTTGGCTGTAGTTTTGGTTATCACTATGGTTGAAATCTGTGGAAGAGCTGTAGTTTTGGCCATGGTGGTTGTAACATCTGACATTGTTGTGGTAACAGCTGGCTGTGTTGTGCGAAAGTGAGGGATTTTTGTACTGGATGAAATGGATGTTGGGGTGACTGTTTTCGAGGTAACCTCAGTTAAGGTGATTTTCTTGGTGCTGTAGATTGGTGTGGATGAGGTCTCCCAGTGGGGCAGAAGCCATGGTTCGGAGGTACTTTGGGTAGAAGGCCTGTGGGTGAAGTGTTCTGCTGGTGACATTGGTGGAACTGGCAATGTGGTGGTTTCTGTCAGAGACACCAGTGACACAGTTGCCTTCAGGTCTGGGAGTCCTGTTGAGATACTAGATGCTGCTGGGACTTCCAGAGGGGTAGTGGTAGTGGCCCAGGATGTTTTCTCTGTTGTTAGAAAAGCGACTGGCCAGAAGGTTCTCTCAGTGTAGGACGTCGAGGATGGAATATGAACACTTGGAGTTTCTACTGTCTTAAGCGGTGGAGCTTTTGTTGTTGTGGTGATGTAAACTTCAGATGCAGTCGATGCAAATTCAGTTATTTTCTTTGTTGGTATTGAACTTTCTGACGTAGCTTTTGTGGAAGCAGGTGGAGTCGTTGTAGCTAGTTCAATGCGGACAGGAGTGGATGTAGGTTCCCCAGGAAGATGTGTGGTAAATGTTGTCTTCTCTGAGGTAACCATTGCAACTGGCAGTGTTGCTGACTCCACCTTTACTGTGGCTTTGCTGGTCTCTGAGTGTACAGCAGACGTTGTTTTGGATAACGTGGTCTTGTCTGTAACCACATGAGTCTCTGAGGCAGCAGTTAGTGGAGGGGTGGTGAGAGCTGTTTTGGCTGGGATAATACCTGCTGGATGTGTCACAGCCTCTGTGGTCTTTGTGGTTAGATGTTCTGAAGCAGGAGGTGGGCTGCTGGTGCTGGTTGAGTGCTCCATAGAGCTTACAGTAAGCACCGTGGTATATGGCTTGAAGGTAGAAGATAGCAGATCTTTAGGGGAATAGCTGGATAATATTAACATGGCAGTTAATGAGAGGGGAAGGTACGTTGTCCTGGCAGTACTGGGACGTATAGGACTTGGGATTATGCTCGTCTGCTCTGTTAGAGCAGACATAGTGCTGGGTGGAGCTGCCGTTAGTTTGACAGTGGACAGTGACAGTGTTTTCTCCAACTCTGGTACAACAGCAGGGGGTGAGATTGTAAGAGGCAGAGTGGGAAAGGGAGGCCCAGAAGCAGCAGTGAATGCTTTTGGAGGCAAGACTGGGATCGTAGTGGTGATGGAAGGGATAGAGGGCCTAGTACTGGTTGTCATGATGCTTTTGCTTGTAGATGTAACAGCTGCAGGTGTCATCTCTGTGCTGGCTGGCAGTGAAGGCTGCACAGCAACTGGAATCTTAATGCCTGAGTCCAAACAATAAAGCACTGTTAGGGAGGCAGAATTTAACACAGAGGCAGGGACAGGCATATACAATAAAAAAACTGTGATTGTGTGTGTGAAAAGTGGAATAGGTCAAAACCTCCCCAGGGATAAGCCCTGCCAACTGTCTGTTCCAGCCTTACCATGCAGGATTAGTGTTGGGTTTGATATTAGCGGCAACATGGAATAATTCAGACACTGCCTAGTTATGACCTGATAGCAAGACACACTGACCATACTATGGCATACAGATTACAATAATTAATGTGTTATAAGAGATACCATTTAACTAATTTATATTTAGAAATAAATATATTTATTTAAAACATTAAGGCCGTATTTACTAACCAAATAAAGAGTGCTAAATTGCGTGGTCATTCTATAATATTGCACATGTAATTTTAGTATGTATTACGGGTGATAAACTAATAATTATTGTGTAAATGACAACTGGTGCACACACCATGGAGGTGGCAGTATTTAAATAAGAAGATTGCGTGTTTTAATGGTTTCCCGCCATGGAGAGTGGGGTCACAAAGCAGACTGACCATAAGCACAAACGCAAATTCAATATGATTGAATTAGATGTGTTGGTGGACACATATTGCTAAAATACAGGGCTGCGCTTTAGCACCAATCTTGTTTGTGATATCCATGGACAGGATATCGAGGCGTAGTCGTGGTGGGGAGGGGTTGCGGTTAGGTGGCCTGGGGATATCATTGCTGCTTTTTGCAGATAATGTGGTCCTGATGGCATCATCGGCCTGTGACCTCCAGCACTCACTGGATAGGTTCGCAGCCGAGTGTGAAGCAGCTGGGATGAGGATTAGCATCGCAAAATCTGAGGCCATGGTTCTCAGCGGGAAACCGATGGAGTGCCTACTCCGGGTAGGGAATGAGTCCTTACCCCAAGTGAATGAGTTCAATTACCTCAGAGTTCGCGAGTGAGGGGACATTGGAGCGGGAGATTGACTGGAGAATCAGAGCAGCGGGAGCGGTATTGCAATCACTTTGCCACAGTGTTAATTTTGTTGATGAAATATTTTCATCTTATTTTCCATCATTTTTCCATCACTAAAACGAGACGTTAACGAGACGAAAATAGATCACTGATGATGTGCTGCCCACTTATGTGTGCAGTTACGGTTGATAATACGGTCTCGCCAGCCAGCAGCCTGCACACTTATGTGTACTTGCAGGTCCTTCAAGTATGAAACTACGGTAAATTATATATGCAGGCAGTTTTTACATTTAAATCATACCACTAACGTTTTTGTCTCATCTCGTTTCGTCAACGAAAATACAGCTTCAATTTATTACTAATATTCATTATCAGTAAAATATTTTTTTCTCGTTAACGTCTCGTTTTAGTGATGGAAAAATGTTCGTTGACGAAAATAAGACAAAAATATTTCGTCAAGTATCTGATTCTGTATAACTGATAACTGCAATGTGCGTTTTGGTGCTTTGTGTGGATTTTGGTGTTTTTTGTGATGCTGCAGTGTGATTTGATAGTATTGTAAATACCACATATAGTGGTGTGGGACCAAATAGCCAGAGAAAAAACCATAAGCGATACACATAGTCTGACTAATTGTGATAAAAAAAGTATAATAATAAATAAAAACTACAACTATACGCATTGTACTGATGTAGGACAGTGAACATAATGACAGATAAGACATCCCCAGTCCCCAGCACGGTGCGGTTTTAAAATGTTTTTATAACAAACCACTCCCAGAGACTGGAAAAGCCACCCAATTCATGAACCAATGGCAGACCAGAGGGCTACTATCAGATGATGACGAACCAGGATGTGACTTCAACCAAAGACAAGCCATCAAGACTTACAAAGACCAGAAATATCAGGAGGTCTTGCAGGCCTACCAGCAACAAGAAAATCCTAGACGGGGTGCAAAGAAAGAAGTGTTCCACGAAGCCGACAAAATGCTGTGCCGCTCCAACCAAGCCCTCCTCCACCTGACTGGATCGTACAACACCTGGCAGACCGGATCAAGCAAAGCACAGAGTGAGAAGCCTTCCTGCTTCATTGCAATGGTGAACATGATGGGAGAAGATGAAGAGAATGAGGAAGATGCAGCCATCACACCTACAACCCAGCCACACGAAGGACTATATTCGCTGATCATGAGCTTCCCTGCCTCGCCTGAATACAACGGCATCCAATTCAAGCCTCTCTGTTGGAAGTTAAAACAGAGGAGTGCTAGAGTTTTGTGGAGGAACAATTGATATCAAAGACTGTCCAGAAGCCAAAGCATTGGAAAAGAACGTACAAGACCTTCTCAAAAAAGTAAGAGGAATGACACTCACTGCAACCGAGGTTCTGGAGAGATATATTCAACTGACCACCGAAGGTCTACAATCTCCCTCACCAATTTAACACCTTGCGACCAAGGCAAGTGGGAGATACTTGTCAGATTATAAATTATGTTATATTATTTATTATGCTTTTCTTAGGTTTTCAGACCACGGCCGTGACAAATTGTATCTTTGGATTGTTCATTGCTTTTTAATACATTTCTCTATTATTCTTAACACTTTTGAGTCAGAGTCCTCCTTTATTCTTCCTGGCTAAATTAGTAATACGTAACACACTCCCCTGTCCAACAAAGACACTCCCCCGTCCAACAAAAAGACTCACCTGTACAACATATGAGACAATTCATACCGGAACCCAGAGGTGAGGTCCCTCGCCGCTCAGGCTACTACTCTGGCTCAGACTCAAGCAAAAGCCTGCCCTTACACCACCAGAGCCAAGAACTACACACAGACTACACAGAAGAGGAAGAACAAGGTCAAATATGGGGAAAGAAGAATGTCAATGTAGAAGGCCACCTGACCCTGGAAGACTTGGATGGCCCGTCCCAGCACACCCGTAGACACCAGCGAGAGAAAAAACAAGATGAAGAGGAAATCAAGGTACTCACTCAAGTTGCAAGTTGCAGAAATAGGAGACCACGCCCACCAGGTCAAGCAGGCAAATAAGCAAATAATGGTGCTTCCTGTCCCTACTCAAACCCAAGCCCTAACGACAACTTCCCCTACCATACCGGTACTTAAAATTTGAACCGGTAATGTGACTCGCCTAGACTTGTGTATCTATCCACCACTTAATTCACCATTTGATAACGGTCCAAAACAATCCTGTTACATTAGCAAATGTCCAATCCAGTAAAATCTTTTATCCAAAACGCATTATTAGATAAAAAAATTCTATCTGCACAAACTGCTGTTGCAGTAATTTCATATTAACCTACAGACATAACCTTCCATTCTGTCACTCGTTTGCATGTTAGCGGGGCTTGTTGGGACATGAAAATAACCGCTGCAGTCTGAGATTGACAATTTAATTGAACGAATAGGAGCTCTGCTAAATCTTCAATAGTCAATGGCAGACCGTGTTGAAGCTACACCCCTATGGGGGTAGATTTCTATCAATATTATTCAAGCGCAAAAGTATATTCCACACGTATTTTTACCATTCAAAAGCACACGCCTCTCAGTTTGCATGCATAGGTATAATACACAAACGTGTTTTTTCCATCCGCAAACGCAAACTTTTCAAAATATTCATGCATGCACTTTATATTTTCAGATATGTTAACAATATTCACAAAAGCTTAGCTTGCGATCTGGTGAATCTGCATTTGCGGATAGAAGGACACGCTTGCGCTTCCAATATTTACGCATGTAATTTTGAGAGAAATATTCCAGTTTGGTCCTTCTGAATCGCAACCGTAAAACTAATTCGCAAGCGTAACTGTTTGATTTGCAAACGCAAAGTTTCTTCTTCAGCGCTAATGGCCGATGCAGGCTCGCCAGAACCATAACGTGGCCACAAACGTACATTACGTAAACACCTGCAATTCATGTCAATGAGTTGCCGATTTACAACGCTAAACGGCAGACATGTTTCAAATGATACAAGTTACGTCTACAATTATATAGCCTATCTTAATATCTGTAAACTGATTGTACCGTTTGCACTCTAGATTTAAAGACATAGCCAGATAGCCAAGCCAATTTTACTGTTCATCATGTATTAATAGACAGGCTACCGTACCGACCAGTACCAGTAGTTTATAGTCTAGGCAATGCATTTTTAATAACCCATTAGGTTATTAAAAATGAAGAAGAAAGACCAGCATGTGCTACATACGTGATACTGTGGACTCTACTTTCAGAAAAGTTCAAACTGGCAACTAACTCCTCATCATATCAACAACATATTCAGGTAGTAGAAATTAAATTTCTTCCCACCATGATACTCCACCGCATATGTACCACTAGCTGGCTACAAACTACAACAAACTGCATGCTTGTTTGTAGTGAACATCAACAGCTGCACTTATCTCTTAACCACCTCTTGTGGTCACCTCAGACATGGCTCACAAAATAGAGGGGCATTTAAAGTTATTCTGCAGATTAGCATTTCCTACTGTAGTAGGAGACGTAGACCTCTTCACACTTTGGGGTTGGGTTACATAAATCATATTGACCACTTCTCCATTAGGGTTGCGGTGGCAACAAGGTCACCAGAACAGCCCAGGCTTCCCTGTCTGCAGCAGCATCCACCATCTCCTCCCGGAGTAACAACAGCCGCTACCAGGCCAGCTAGGAGATATAATCTTATATAAACTGACCTCTGTGGGCTGATTGACCATGTGCTGTTTAAAAAAAATACACTATTACAATAGACTTAAAAAAAAGTTGCTCATCATTGGTGGATAATTGTCATGTGACTGAGTCTATAATAAATAATACAGATGTCTGACATCTAAAGTGATGCCTTTGTCGTTACGTGTCGCGAGTACTTGAGAAGGCCAGTAGAGGTGCCAGAGTTCTAATTATTGCAACTGTATGTGAGATGCAGACGGACTGTACGTCTCTCGCTCTACAGGATCTGCGAGAGAGCCATACCATATCATGACATACCATATCATGACATAGTAGCTTTTATGTATAATATACATTCAGATTTTGTCTTAATTTTTCCACCGAGTTTGCTAGTTTAGTTTTATTCTTTCTGAAAATACTTATTTTTTGTTTCGTTTAGTATGTGTATTTAGTATGTCTATATTACGTTTCTAACATAGTAGTCTACCAATACCGACGAATTAGTCATTTAAGATTTGCGCTATGAGTTCTGAGGTTGGTGGTTCAAAGCTCCACGTATAATAGTATTTTTCCCGTAGCAGACAAGCAAGTTATATTATAGCCTGTAAGTATATCTGATTTGTAGGGGTTCATGACTCTTTGCGACACATTCTTTACGGTTGCCGTGGTTTTTCTTTTAATATTCTGCTGTGCACGCTGCCGCGCACAGTCTGCCAAGGTGATGTTTGAGTCGTCCCTAGTTAATTTTATGTGTGAAGGAATATACCGACTGTCAGATATTTATGTTTGTCAATAAACGGAAGACCGGTTATCTTTTAATAACGACTCTAACATTACAAGTTACTGTATCTAACAAAGCAGTCTACCAATCCTGACGAATTAGTTCAGTCGGTTAAGCCTTGCACTGTGAGTTCTAAGGTTGGTGGTTCAAAACACCACACATAATAGTATTTTTTCCCGTATGGAAACAAGTCGAAGCTCACTATGATGTAGCTTCAGCTATTGATCTTCTAATATGAAATTGAACTGCTCAAAACCAGACAAGCTTTACAACATTTTACATTTCATTTGGCATCAAACCAGCAATAAATATTTTCTGAATATAGAAACACTGCAAGAAGATCGAAGATAGAAACCCGCAGCATCGGCTGAATCAATTCCCCCGTAGGCTAGGCCATGTACTCATCTCTCCCGCTAGCAAAACTGCTAAACCCAAAGCGTCCATATTGACCGAAAATGTGTTTATTTATTACAGGACATGTACTGCAAGTAATTAAACAATTACCAACCGTGTTACTTTTGTTATAATGTACAGTATAAGCGACTTGTTAGTTAACCGCTGGCTATCTAACTTTAGCATCATTATACAGTGCATAACCGTCAACAGCATGCAAAGTATCCACAAAGTAGCGTTTCCATTGCCCATGAACGTATTTACATTTCATTCGAATTTTTGGAGTAGCCTAGCTGTGAAGCACGCTTAAGGTGCTAATCGTTTTCAAGGTGATGTGGGCTATTCTTATAGGGTATGGAACAATAATAAATATGGTTTGGGTTGTTTTCAGATTGTTTGCCATCTAAAGTCCCTATTGTGACTGACCACACTTGTAAACTAATTAAAGACCGCATCAACGACTACCTGCGTATACCTAGAGCTGCGGGAGCACATGGATTGGGTCCATACCTGTGCTTGTAAATATATTCAATAAAAAAAGCCAACCTATTCCGTTGTTTTGTAATCAGAATTGCCAAAATAATGACCACTGTTTGCGTCAATATAGCCCTACAGTAATATAAAACATAGTCTACAGTAGGCCTAAGCCTAATGTAAAAACAATTTGCCGCTGATGGATATCATGCAGGTCCACTACAGGTGGGTCGATATCCATGCGGTGTCCAAATCTTTCTGTAAATGTTTATTAATAGAACACTCCTTTCCATTGTAGTTCAATGTTCCAATGAAGGTAGCACCAGTTTCAAAGTTGGCAGAAGTCGCCAGGTGAGATATGCACTCATTTGCACATTGATGGCGTCATCGCGTATTCATTTGAATCGAGTCGAGTACAAGTTATTGACAGCTTAACAAATATGTCTCACCTTTTAAAGTCATTAAATTGGCAACACTGCTAGTGCTAAAGAACGTACGAGGCTGAGACTAGGGGAATAACGACAAATCCACCCCGCAAACAACGACCGGTGTATTCTAATGTCCTACAGCCATCTTTTCCGCTTTCTCCTGATGTCAATTTGCATGATGGTTGGTGAAAGCCTATTGAATTAACATGTCTATTGCGATAAGCACTGCATTTGGGGCAGGGTGGAAAGCCAAGAAGAAGCTGCACACTCAATGGGAAAAAGATAAATAGCAGGTTCCAATCCCTGCTGACATCATTACATTTTGTCAACAACCTGACAATTCCAGAGACCACGAAGAAAGACAAACTGCGGAAACTCAGACCGTGGCTTGACTCATTCAGGGAGAAGTACCTGCAGGTGGTACCTGAAGAGCACAACTCTGTGGATGAAATGATGATTCCTTTCAAGGGGAAATTCAGCAGCATAAAACAGTATATGCGTGGTAAACCTCACCCATGGGGATTCAAATTGTGGGTAAGAACTGGCATTTCTGGAGTGCTTTGTGACTTTGATGTCTACCAAGGCAGTGTAGATGGAAAACGAGCCAAATCTGAACTTGGAATGTCAGGGGACGTTGTGATGAAGCTTGCCTCCACGCTTCCAGGAGGTCATAACTACAAGGTCTATGCAGACAACTTCTTCACGTGTCCCCTTAGTAGTTCAGCTCCTCGATCGTGGTATTCATTATGTGGGAACAGCCAGGCAAGTGCGCTTACCCAACTGTAACCTCGAAGATGAGAAGATCATGAAGAAAAAGGGCAGTGGAAGGTCTGACATCAGAGTGGAGACAAACCACAACATATGTGCTGTAAAATGGTATGACAACAGGGCAGTCACACTTGTGTCATCCTTTGCTGGCATTGACCCTGTGCAAAAGATTAAGCGCTGGAACAAAGCCACCAAATCAGACATGGAGGTTGAGAGACCTCATATTGTGGGTGCATACAACAAATACGTGGGCGGTGTGGATTTGCTGGACTCATTTGCAGCCAAATACAAGTTCCCCATGAAATCGCACCGCTGGTACAGTTACATCTTCTGGCACACCATTATCCTTGCTGTGATCAACGCCTGGCTACTGTACAAACGGGACTGCAAAGCTCTCAATATTCCCAAGAAAAAGATGTTGAACAGGTGACTGTTTCAGGCTCAACTAGCTTCCTCTCTCATCCTAACAAACACAGCTGTCAACACACCAAGGAGAGGGCGGCCATCTTCAGCCAGTGGAAGCCCTTTGACGTCGATAACAGTGACACCTCAGAGACTGCTCAGAAGAGACCATCCTCAAGTAACGGGGATCCACCAAATGAGGTCCAAGCCAAGAGGGGATGTGAACCACCACCACCAACGGATGTGCGCAGGGACATGGTCGCACACTTCCCGGTGAAGACAATGAGAGGACGCTGCAGACACTGCGTAAAAGGATATTCTAGTCTCCTCTGCAGAAAGTGCAATCTCTGTCTCTGCGTAACAGAGGGAAGGAACTGCTTTTTGGACTACCATTGCAATTGAACAATGGACACTGATTCTTTGAAGTTTTCATTCCGTTTTGTATTCTGTTTTCATTCGATTTGTATAATAATTTATCCAGCTTTTATATTTTTTAAATAAATTCTGGTTCATAAAAATATGACTGTTGGGTGATTATTATTTATGAAATATACTGTTATAGTGCTAGGTAAGCAATCCACACACCAAATTAACCATTAGTTGTCTTGTATTTGTTCTGACAGTTTGAGAGTAAATGCTGAAATTCTGCTACCAAGTAGGCCCAACGTTGCAATATTACGTTTCCCTAAAAACTTACAAAAACATTTTTTTTTAATAATCCTTCATTATCTGCATCAGAGGACTCCTACAACATCATCTGACTTAAAAAAAATTTTTATCTATTGTTTTTATAGTTTGGGTCTTACAGGGTTTTAAAGAAAGTTTTGACTTGTCATTAAGATGTCATTACATTGTATTACATCCATCCATCCATCCATCCATCCATCTTCTCCCGCTTATCCGGAGTCGGGTCGCGGGGGCAGCAGCTTCAGTAAG
>JAODUK010002397.1:0-12120 GCA_027564635.1 Typhlichthys eigenmanni | reverse complement strand
CAGACAACACAGCCCTCAGGTTCATAGGGGCACCCAAACCTCTCCACCACGATAAGGTGATGGTTCCCGGAGAGGAGGACCCATCATATAATGTATAATTTCTCTTTTCAGTAAGATGAACAATTAAGTTTAAATAACAAGTTTAAAAGAAAAAATATTGACACTCAAATTTTGGAATGTCAAAATATTGGCTTCTGTAATCATACTGCATAAACCTGACATATGTGGCGCATGCACTCCTTATAGGGTATGTAGTGGCGTGTGATCATAAGAATTGTGGGGCAGATACATAGTCTAATGATCGATTAAAGTGTAAGTGCACCCCAGCGCTGAGCCTGACTCCACCCACTACAACTTGACAAATGCGTCATGATGCTGAGTGATGGGAGGGGCGGGGCTGAGAGGGGGCCCTCCTTTAACAATAACGCTGACTTTTGAATTTGATGACATACGAGCGTACTAAGTGTACCGGTGAAAACCAGGCAGGTCCTGTGGTGATTCTTAACGGATATGACGTGTAGTTCTGTTTTCAGACCATAAAATGCTTATTTTTATAAAATCGGGAATTTAAACTTCTAAAATTCCTACATTTATGTTTCTCATCACAGATCTGTCCTATTATTTAGTTTACAGCTCAAAAAACACATTTTAGGGTGCAGGTACACTTTAACCAAATACAACTTTTATACGTAGGCTACACTGTGCTGCTGCACACACATGCGCTAGCTAACTAAATGCATGGAAACTTTCTTCAGGTGGACAACACGTACATGCTGCTTGTTACACATACAGGGACGTGCAGGGCCGCAGAAATATGCAAAGGATTCAACATTTATAGAGTACAATGTAAAGTACACAAACATATTTTAGGAATCTCGCTATTGCCTAGATGGTCTGCTCCAGCACTTTTACAAACCCACCGGTATAATATAAATCTTCCTATGATGCAAGCGTTTTAAAGGGGTCGAGAGACGAAACTCTGATTGGTTAATCGTATGTTACGCCCAAAACACACCCATGGATAATGAAGAGAGTAAGTCCAACTCTTTTGAACCAAGCGCCCTAAATCCAATTTCCGCCTTGTGCTTTAGACCGTGCGCCTAGATAGTTTTTGTGTGGTTTTGATAAGATTTGATTGATTATATTTCCCGGTTGACCATTGAAAGTGCAATTATGGTTCTTTCTATTTATTTAGATAGGGGCCTGAGCTTGTAAGCTTGAAATAACTGTTTGTGGCCATTACTAACATTGGGTACCTAGTGGTCATGCTCACCTACAGTATGGACCTTTGCCATGTGGCAGATACATTTTTTATTTATTTATACAGTTTAAAATGACAAGGAAAGTGTACATTTATATATATTATAAAAATATATAATAATAATAATAATAATAATAATATGATATATTTCTGTAAATCTATGCATCATACAGTATGTTTTTATATGTAATAAAGAAAAAAGAAGATAGTGACTGTTGTTAGCTCCACCTTTTTACAGTCCATTAACATCCTCTTCTGATCTGTAGAGGTTTAAGGTTTCAGGACGGGGCCAGTGCCCAGCCTTATAGTGCGTTGGTTTATTCTGCGCCAGAAATTCCGTCGTTCTGTTGGAGTTGGCAATTTACTGCGCCTGTCTCCACACCGCAATGCTTTTCTTACAAGGATTCTGGTTGCCAAGCAACGCCAATACTAGTTTTCTTTTATTGCAAGGGAATACTTACCATGTAGTTTAGCTTCTCTAAGAAAGACCAATATTGTAGATTAGTTAAATCTAAATCAGTTGTTGTAAGCCATTATTTTCAGAATCGGTTTGTACTGTGGCCTAATTTGTGTGTTTTTTAGAGAACCCTGGAATTGAATGTGCCATCTGTTAAACTCTTGGTGGGTTAAGATAAACAATCATTAACGGGGAACATGGCCACAGACCTGTCAAAGTGCAGTAAGTAAGCAGTAAGAATGTTGTGAACAACAACTTGTTTGTCACAAGGACAAGACGATTGTGGTTTTAACTAATAGAAAATTATTAATACACGTCTTCCATTTTACTTGCCTGTGTGTGTGCGTGCGTGGGATGTGGTTCTGTTCTGACATCAGTACAGGGACCAAGCATATAACCTGCTACTGTGTGCTCTCGCTCACTAAATGCTATAGTGTGTTATGGTTTAATGAAAGCAATTGTTGCAGATGCAGAATTCCTTTTAGAACACTGCAGTCAGCAGAGGTCTCAAAAGTACACAAAGTCATTACTTAGGTAGAAGTACAGGCTTTGAAATGTACTGAAAAGATACAAGTAAATGTGTGAACAATATTACACTGTACTGGATGTTTCTAAGTAAAAGCTAACTGAACCTTGAGAAGACATTAATGTTTTAATCATATAATCTAAATAATGTTATTATCATATATCATGATATAGTTTTTTACAATTGCCCTAAACTCTTAACACGGTGAGCACAACCGCAGTCTATGTGGGCTAAACTGGATTAGTTTTCATTGCTTTTGCACAAACGACATTCAATGTAGGCCATACATCTTTCAAATGTCATGGATTTTTTTCTCATAGACACCATCAAAATTATGTAGCCTACCTACAGGCCAATTAGCATGCTTACGTACTCTTTTCAAAACTGTTATTGCATAATATCTGATAGAAATACTGTTTATTGCAAATCTAAAATGGTTTATACTATTTAGAACAATTATACCAACCACTGCTGCTTCCCATTGCATCCTATTTCTAGGGATGGATCAGGCATGCAAATATATGATTTCTTAAGTGCATTGCCCAAGATGACATTTGATGTAGATGAGAGCCTGTGGCTAAATGCAGAAGAGTTGCTACTAAATCTGTAGATAGTGTAGGTAGGCTACAGTCGCAAGATTCGCCCCTTATTTTCCCGTTTCTCATTTATAATGGCCTATTCTGGTAAATCTGAATGAATTACAGTAGCATAACAAAAGAGCCTTACTTTCCTGTTTCATCATGTTACGTAATATACGTAATATGCGCCAATAGACCTACCAGGGATAGTATTTCTTCTCTTTAGGTTTGATGATATTGGGAAGGCGCTTAATTTATGCAAAGTAAATCAACAATTCCTCTCAATAGTTTCCAAAAACATTAACACTAAAGTAACTAGCTTGTTTTGAGTCTTGAGTAAAGTACATATACCTTAAAAAGCTACTTAAGTACAGTACTTAAGTATTTGTACTTCCCAGCTCTGGCAGTCAGTGGAGATTAGTCGGTACACTGTAAGGGCAGTATGGCCATAGTAATTGTCATTTACAATTTACAGTGTACTGAAATCAACTAAAGGAACAAAGTGTTTGGTGTGTAACGTTATCATTTACTGTAAATCAATTCTGTTGATACAGTTTGTACTGTATAAAAATAAGTATTAAATCACACAAAAGCTGACCTCGTTCCTCTGTGTTTGTTTGTCACCTGAGAGCGTTGCTTTGGTAATAAAAAACACTCAGGTATGCCCGGTTACCTGACCTGACCTTCTCTCTCTATCTCACTGTCCACTTTGGCTCTCGTCTTCTCCGTTGTGGATACACATGTGTTCAACCCAGTCAACCAAGTAAGACTCTGAAAGTCTTGCACAGTAGTTTCTGCTAGTGTATATAGCCAGTTTTGCTTGGCCAATCAAAAAAGTTTAACAATTGACACTTTTTTTTTCTCTCTTAGAATAACCAATACCAAAAATAAAAACACGCTTGCTAAAAACTTCTTCAAATAAACCAAACAGAGAAGTCAATGTATAAAACAAGTCAAGTCTACAACAATGTGAAAAACAATGAAATATTGTTTCTCTTTCCCAACGAAAGGGACAAGTACTCTGCACCACTGGATTAAGCACAGATAAAATAACATTGACAGCAATAATGTCGTGCAGTATTCTCCATTGTAAACATCTACACGTTTGGTCAGCGGTGGTTTAAACACCGCTCTTCAAGCTGGCCTGAGAGCCGGCTCTACGTTAAAACGAGCCCTCCATGGTGGGTCTGCTTTATCCTTTAGCTTTACCCGATTCAACATTATAACCGCACCATAATATAGATCTTTCCCACTCACAGTCCACTTTTATTGTTGTTAGCCCCCCGACAATCATTGCAATTGACTTCTGCTCCCCTTCTGTTATGTTCAAACTGGCTATCATTTTTAGAAGAGGATCAGTGTCGTTCTGACTTTTAAGTCCTGTAGTCCAGTCCCTTTAATATATATATGAGAGAGAGAGAGAGAGAGAGAGAGAGAGAGAGAGAGAATTCTTTAAATGCCAGTATGTAACCCTACAGAAGGTGAGAGTGTAACTCAACGTCATTAGCAGCAACAGAATGTGACCCGTCTCCAAGGAGGAGGGTGTGGTTAGTTAGTCAGCTAGTCACCGCTCGCTCCCAGCTGTGCATCATGCCGGGTGTGTCACAGACAAAGGGGGTGGGGGTGCAATGCATTTAGGACACATTTAAAAACGCTCAGCTTACGTTTAGACTGCTCCTGTGTGTTTCTGGGAGCTCCGGGAGAGGTAGAGAGTATGGTCAACGCTCCCCCAATATAGCAGCAACACGCAGCTGTCAGCTAGCGAAGCCATGCCGGTGACATGCGTCACTGAGGGGAAATATATGGAGCTGTATTATGTTTGCTTTTATTATGAGTCAGTCATTGGTGTGACTCCTGCTACATAGGAGACTGATGAATATATGGTAGAGTAACTAGCTTGTTTTGAGTCTTGAGTAAAGTACAGACACCTTAAAAAGCTACTTAAGTACAGTACTTAAGTAGCTTTTTAAGGAGTTTTAGGGAGGGCACTGTGTGTGTGTGTGTGTGTAGGTGTGTGTGTGTGTTTATGTAGAAAAGTCAGCTGAACATGTATTCTTAGCAGTTTGTGGGAAGTGAGCGCTCTAAAATACTGGCTTGGTATTTGGGAGAGGAGGAAAATGTCGAAAATATCTCCCACGGGTGCGGCTGTGTCTCTGCTCTGCAAAGACACAGCTTCTTTGGTGTGTGTGTGTGTGTGTGTGTGTGTGTGTGTCATGGGATACAGACAACCCCGCCCAGTACACATGACATTTCAGGTCCTCCAGAGAGGGCATAAAATGGCAGAGAATGATCTGTGTACTCCAGTGATGCTGTTTTACACATTGTGTATGGTGAGAATGTTATAACCTTGCACGAATGAGGGCAAGTAGTCGAGGCACTTGCACGCACACACGCACACACACACACACACACACACACACACACACACACACACACACACACACACACACACAGAGAGTTTCAAATACCAACAATATCAACAAGCTTTCTCCAGTATGAGTTACTAAATGTTTATTTACATTATAATCAATGCTTAAAAAATGCTAATAATAAAACGGTGTTCTGTGCTTGAAAGAATGCATATAGACGTAACACACACATGAAACTGGGAGTGAACTGGAGAGAAAATGTAGGTTTTTGGGGATGGAAAATGTGAATCTGTGGGAGATTTAAGTGTTCCATTTTTCTTTTTTTTTGGATGGTCCAGATATAGACTGAATGACTCACTCATTTGCTGTGCGTGTGCTTGTGAGCGTGCACAGTATGTGATTTCAACTAAAGTGGCAGACTTTAAGCACTTTAAGAAGTTTATGCTATCCTAAGATGGACATTGTGTGAAAGCAGCGGGCCGCCATAGCGACACAAATGTGTGTGTTTGTTTACGTGTGGAGGGCCCTTGGCGGCAAACTCTTTTGCCTAGCTAGAGATAGAACCACCCTCTGGGGGAAGTAAAGACGGACAAAGTTTCAGGGAAAGTCCCCCGCTGTCCTCCGATTGTATCCGACCGTTCCCTCTGAGCCAGCTGCTGTGGAAGGAAGGGGATTTAAATCTGTCAGAGGTCGGGTGGAAGTTCGCCACGGGCCAATCGGACGGACTGCTTCGACTGAACCTCCCCCCGTTCCGCACAACGTAGCCCTCCTTGTAATGGAGAGGGAGAGTAAAAACCAAATATACAATTAGCTTGTTTTTATTGACACAGAATGTCACAGAAACAAATGTGAATGCAGCCCAGTAGAAGCGTTACAAGCTCTCTCTCTCTCTCTCTCTCTCTCTCTCTCTCTCTCTCTCTCTCTCTCTCTCTGCGAGGGCTCTTGTTGTTTCAGTTGCTCTTCATTGACGAAATGTGCGAGCGAGCAAGTGTCCCTGGCTCAAAAGGGTACCGGCTCCCGCTCCCGCGCTACTGGCTGATAGAACAGGAGGGTGTGTCCACCGTGCACGTAACGGTATTGACAGTTATTATCGGCGTCATTCATCTCCCAGTCGAAGGGGCAGGTTTCACTTTCATGTAAACATGAGCCATTTCTCTGTGTGTGACAGTGCCACTCTCTCCCATTCAACCCCCGACCCTCTTTTCCTCTGTGTGGCTTGTGTATTGGAGTTCACTCAGGGTCATGTTTATCAGGTGACCTGGCCTCACATGGTGTTTTCACACACGTGACGCGCGCACACACACACACAACACACACACACACACTCACATTGCTGTCACCTGTCCCTTTAACCCTTGACTAACAAGCGGAAGCACACCCTTGCCCATTTTCTCACCGGCCTGCCGTATGTGTGTGTGTGTGTGACGTCTCGACAAGCAGGCAGGCTATGTAAACGTCCCCCCGCATGCTTGAACAACCTCCACTTCCTGTCTCTTTCTCACTACTAGAACCTTCACTTCCTGTTCCGGTTTAATTGCTGTCTACTCTTCCTTCTCTCTCTCTCTCTCTCGCTCTCTCTCTCTCTCCCCCCCTTCCTTAAAAAAACAACAACATTTCTTTCCATCATGAACTTGAGCAAGTGGTTGCCATGGAGAAAGCGTAACTTTTTCAGGAGAAAGCGGAAGCAGAGTAATGTTCCCTTGCTAGGTGAGTGTTCAGACGGTAGAGAGGCCTGTGGTGTTGATGCCAGTCTCGTCATTACACCAACTGTGTGCTAAGCTTGTGTTATTTCTTGGCCTGTCTTTTGTGATAGGTGCCACTTCCTTGTGTTGTATCACGGACCATACCTTGTCAAAGTGAAATATAAGTCCAGGTGACGTTTACAAAAAGATATATATAAAAAGTTATAAACCATATTCAGTCTTCCTAAATGTAAATATTTCATAATGCCTTGATGTCTTCATGTTTGTGTTTGGGTCATGAGGGGGGCCTGTCATGTTTATCGTGCATTTGTCTTGTCCTTTATTACTTTGCTGTGTACAAACATGGACATTTGACTTGCTACTTAAAGTTGTGAGTGCGTTGATTGACCTGTTGCCCTGTAGTGGCTCAGCTCCGTGGACAAATTCAACTGGTGTCCCATCTGAACATATGTTTGTTTGGTGGTGGCCTTGACCTCTGACAACATCATAACCTTTCCACTTCCTCAGTGTTACTCATACAGCAGTGTTTTATGTGTTCTTGCCATGTAGTTTCTCTGTACTGATAATGGCCACACAACTTCAATTTACTTATTATACTGTAAATAGGGTTTGAGATTATTTATAAGAATGTGTGTGTGTGTGTGGAGTTTACTGTACATGCACATAGTGTACGTTTGCATTTGACTTAACTTAGTGATTTGCTGGGCAGTCTTCCAGGTTATGTGGGTTAGAAATTCTTCTGATAAGGCTTAATATAATTAAACAAAGCCTGTAGCTCCGCTGTAGCTATATCTGTGAAGCCAGCCCGTGTTGACTCAGTCGTGTGTGTGTTGAAACACTTTGTGTTTGTTGCATGTTGAAACACTTTGTGTGTTTGTTGCATGTTTAAACACTGTGTTTGTTGTATGTTTAAACAATGTTTGTTGTATATTTAAACACTCTGTGTGTTTGTTGTATGTTTAAACACAGTTTGTTGCATGTTTAAACACTGTTTGTTGTATGTTTAAACACTGTGTTTGTTGCATGTTTAAACACTGTGTGTTTGTTGTATGTTTAAACACTCTGTGTTTGTTGCATGTTTAAACACTGTGTGTTTGTTGCAAAAAATACCTCTCACTCTATTCCATCTGTCTTTCTGTCTCATTCCATCGTGGGAGGCCTGAACGGTGCTGAACAGAGCGTTATGTGTTCCTTCCCACGATGCACTGTGCTGTGCCCAACCCAGGCTTGCCGTGTCCTGTTATGCACTGCATGCATGGTCCCCCAATCCCCTCCCCCCTTCTTTGGAATTGTCCTCTCCTCCTCTCCCCCTCCTCCTGCATTCTTCTCCTCTCCTCCTTTTCCTCCGGTCAAGGAGAGAGAGAGAGAGAGAGAGAGAGAGAGAGAGAGAGAGAGAGAGAGAGAGAGAGAGAGAGAGAGAGAGAGAGAGAGGAATGTGACATTCTGCATTGATGATCTTGCTCTTGCTCTATCTCCTGCCCTGTTGTGTGTGTGTGTGATGTTTTCTCTGGTGTTAACCATTACAGTTGGCTATCGAGATGGCAGAGCACGGCCTGTCTCGTCGAGGCACGTAACCGGTGTCCTCTGATGGCCCTTTGGCGCAGGTGTTTTGCTATTATGCGTTAAAGATGGTGTGCATTGTATATGAACCAGGTTAATATGTAGACCCTGGGCACATAGAGAGGTTTACAAGGATCACATAGCCATTTGTATTGTTGAAAGCACAAGTGAACTATTGTTAAAATCTTGAGACTGTAGCTTCCGTACGGGTTCCAGAATCAGAACTGGATCGGTAACTTAATCTGCATTGATGTCATATTGCGTCACAATAGCATACTTTTGCTGTATCTACAAAGCCAGTAAGTCGTTTGAGAAAGGCATGTTTTCATAAGTTGTTTGCTGAATTCAAATTGTTTTGGATTCAGACTTAAGATATTAATGTTATTCTACAAACAAACCGGAGTAACTTTAGGAAACATTCACCAGGAAGTTGAATTGAGTCAATTGCGTACTATACATCTTTGAATTGCGGCTACTGCAAAAAAGTGGTCAACTCACAAGCAAGACATATTTGGGATAGAGGAGTTGAGGGTTGTACCAAAGTTCAATAGCGATTTAAGAAGTTTGTTTCCTGTAGAAAGCATGTGGTTCTTCCTGCTCCTGGGTAAACATGAAGTTTCAATGTTAAATATTCAATTTAACTTGTGCCAAGTTTAGGCTTTTCAGACATGGAGCATAACATTATACATTTTGGAGCTTGTAATTCTTTTTACGCATTATACATCTATCTACAGCAGTTTACCTAGAAATAGCATAGTTTATAGCCTAGTAAACTACAATTAGTATTACTGTACTGAGATTAGGATTGTGATTGTCATTTGCAAAACCTCAAGAAAGTATTACTACATTTGGACATTTAACTTTATAAAGATTAATAATTGAATAGATTTTGATGGATTGTCAAAACGCATAAAAAAAAAGATTGTATCCGTTCTTCTAACATAACATTCATTGAAGAATGTGGGCAATGCTTGGCATGTATTTACAGTAGCTAATTGTACTCTATCGCTGATATGCAGAGTGACCTGTGAATAATGAATCATCCTACTGTGCCTCCAACACACATCCCTTCCTAATTACCAGAACACACACACACACACACACACACACACACCTTCACCGTGGTGTTTTTCTGACTGTTAAATATATCATATAATCTACCTAGCATTTGGCGTGTTTTCCCTACAAATTCCCAGATCTTGGCTCGGGCAGCGTGTCAAGGCTGCACTGGCTGGGACAAGCTCAGACAAGTGACTGCTCCGTGATTTTGGCGGAGGAGGAATGCGTGTGAAATTATAGGAATTCTGTTCATTCCTGGGAGCCCACCAAGACAAAATAGTCGGCGTCGCTGCCGCCACGCTGTGAGCAGGGCTGCGTAAATGTGCACTTAAATTTACGAGCGTGTGTCTGTGAGATATATAACCATTTATCTCCTGGGAAAGACCTGCATTTTCTGATTGGCCAAATAAAAATCAACCCGTTTGTCCACAACCCACTTGCTGATCTGGGTCGGACCCACTTCACTTCCAACACAGCTTGGTGTGAAAGGGAGAAAGCACATTCATGTCTTCATGGTAACAGCACATGGCAGCTATATATTACGTTTTCTTTACCATACAAATGTCTGCATTCACTATCACTTAACTGACGTGGGTTTAAGGAGGAATGTGTGTGTGTGTGTGTGTGTAAAGATTAGTACCCACCACTAAACCAGAGGCTGAGCTGTGTTGACAGCCCAGGACAGCTAACAGCTGTGGCTCTTTCAAGCCTCAGGCCCCAACCAGGTGGAGTTCAGCCACGCAGGGAGCCTTTTAAAGTCTTGTTGTCTGCTAGACAGGTTTGTGTTTTACTGCTAACACACTGCTGATGGCATAAACAAACCTCCAAAAGCACCGCATTTACCACGTTGAGACAGCGACGGTGTGTTTTTATATCTCTGATTGGTTGAATTAAACATTTAAACATTACTTTTTCAGCAGTTTTATTATTGTTTAATTCTATGGCGATGTCTTGTAGCTGACTTAAATGTGCTCTATGCATTTATTCTCAGGAAAAAACGTATATAGCTGTATATAGCTATATAGCTGCCAATGTTATTCAGTAGCTGTAACTTGGCTAACGATCATTAATGCTCAGGATGTAGTTGTTACTTGTCAACATCTCTAAATCAATGCGCTGAGCTCTCCTGTTTGTAACATGGAATGTGTTGCAATAGCAGCACGTTATTTGTAGACTTTTTTCAACTCAGGATCGCACACTTATGGTTAGATATAGAGGCTAGATATAGAGGCTAATGGAATACGAGTGTTTGCCTGGAAGTTTAGGCCACCATATTTTTATGGTTTTTGAGGGAAGTACATGTTGTGTGTTTTAGGCCAGCTCTTCCCAACCTCATCTACTCCGGGTTTAGGATTTGTTTGAGCTTCATTGAGTTTGATGTATTCTCAGAGCTGTGCAGGCTTGCTCACACATTCAGGAACCCTATCAGGTTGATAATCTCCTTGAATATATTGCATTTAGGAGGGAATGTTTGGGAATGAAAACATTTAAACAAAAGGTTTTTAAGTTTGGAATTAATATCTATATACTAGCTAGGCCATGATAATAATAAATCAAAGTAGGTTAACACTAGGCTATTTTTTTTCTTTTCTGGAAATGTGAAAAATAATAGAAATATATATTGGTGTGTGAAATGTGCAGAACGCTGAACAAAACATTGAGATTTTGTTTGTATTGTGTACTGCATGTTTATAAGCATATTGAGGATTACGACTCACTTAACTGTTAACAACAATGTGCGGGGGCATGAAAACGTTTACTTCTATTGACTTTTGTATTGCGTGCCTCTTTGTCACTTTGTCACTTTCATTTCAGGTTGCTATTGTTGTTATTGCAGTTGCTAGCAAACATTAGCTTGACCCCCAGCATGGCGGCGGCGACAAAATGTGTGACAGCTCGGAATCCTCCATAGTCTCGTAGTGATTTTGTATGTGTGTGTGTGTGTAAGTTTGCAAGTGTGCATATGCATGTATTATCATTGAACTGTGACAAGACACCAGCGAGTTTCACCCTCAGATGTAATCACTTCTTCCGTCGGCTGCAGAGGAAAACACGCTTCCTCCTTTAGCATGCTTACTGGACATGACCGTGACCCTGCGTTCATGTGTGTGAGAGAGTCTGTGTGAAATACAGTGACTCAGTGTGGTTACTGCAGTGCCAGTTTCAAAGTTAGTTTCCTGTTCCCGCCCAGACACATAGAATGTATCCTATCATGCCATATCATATACAGTGTACTGTACTGTACCTCTTTCACATAACACTGTAGTCTGTAAACTTGAAGCTTGCCAGCAGGGTCAGCGGTTGCTTTCCTTCAGATTTTGGTGTGACTGTTAAGATGTTCAAACGTTTGAGATCATTTAACATAAAAAGGAAATGCAATAATTGCTATTAAATTACTTGTGACATTGTACATTTCTCTTCCGTCAATCGAGCCTCAAATTGTGTTATCCCGTGGTGTTTAATTAACCTTTAATGCTGAAAAAGGGTTAACGTGTAACGTAGGGGTGCACGATATTGATCAAATGTGATCTTGCGATATTGATCATGAAAATTGCAATATCGATATTAATTTCGATATTTTAAAATCACAAAGGTTATGGGAAAAGG
>JAODUK010002395.1:0-12122 GCA_027564635.1 Typhlichthys eigenmanni | reverse complement strand
ATCATGTTTACTTCATATTTTGTTTGATTTCAAAGGGATCACTTACCCCTTTGATATGCTACATTATGTTCCTGCCAAGAATCATGGGGATACAAGCATACTAGTGTGTGTGCGTGTATACTATACTGTACTTGGTATTGAAACCTGTCATACGTGTGTTGGCCAGGAGGGGGAGACATGCTGTTTCTTGCGTCTTCTCCTGCGCTTCTACGTGGAGAGAGTGTTCAGCGGGCCATCCACTGGTCAGCCGCAGCACCAGCGGTCGACCAGCGCCATAGCCAACGCCTTCCTCAGCATCAAGAGAGAGTTGCGCCACTGCGTGAGTATAACGCATGAGCACACGAACACACGCACAGTCCGTTGTTCAATGGCGGCGGCGTCGTGACTTAATCCGGATTGTCTTTTTGTGCTGTCCAGAACTGTCAGTGTGGGGAGGAGACCCAGACGACCATGGACTCCGTGCTGGCTGAGTTTATACAGGTGTGCACAAAGAAAGGGCGTAATAATTAGGTCCTTTAGAAGACACGTTCATCCAAAGCAACGTACTGAGGTCGTCGAGAGTCATTGTGTACATGAGTCATTTAGGTGCAGGGAAGGGGTTAGACAAAACAAAAAGGACAAGCTCCTTTTGGATCGGATTCAAGTTGAGCCGATCTGGTACCATGCAGTGGAAAAGCGGCAAAATAGATTATAATGTACCATAGCGCGCCCCACGTCCAATTACTCACATCTCAAATATATAAATAAATATCCAATGTTTTTACGATTAAATGAAAAGATGATTCAGAATCCTTATTCATTGGGAATAGTGGGCAGGATTAGTAGTTATAGGGTTGACTCCAACATGTTCGATCCCAAACACCCCTGCAACGCTTACATACCTGTAAGCATTCTTTACCAATATATTTAACCCCCTCCCAGCTCATTAATATTTATAACCGTATAGGCTATTCTTATTGTACGTTGCTTTGGATAAACACGTTCTAAATGACTGAACTGTAGTTCCTGAACCTCAGTTAGAGGGTCAGCGACTGCAATTATAATCAGGTCATTGAGTCAGTGGGAAAGGGGTATGTTTGTTACCGTAACTGACTTCTCCTCTTTGTCTGCCTGACGCGCTCAGATGGACAGGAAGCAGGCAGGGCTGAAGGCCGTGGCAGAACTTGACACGCTTCTGGACTGGTTGGACGGCCTCAGCAGAATGACACACGCTCACCATCGGGCTTCGGGGCAGAGACGCAGATGAATGCCCCAACCTCACAGTCGACATCTGTGTCCACCTGCATTCAGTGAATGCTTTAATAATTTAACTTATCCTCTTGTGTGTTACATGAAAGAGATTAATGTATTTGTACGGTTGTCGTATATCTATTAAGTTAATAGAATGTGCATTTATTGTATGAATTAAGTATTTTTGGAGTCACTTTGCAATTATGCTGTAGTTGTTATTTATCCATCTATTGCATGCATTATGAAAGCAATGTAAACATTAATATATTGTTGTATTCAATCATATTTAATTTCAATATTTCTACAAAATCTGATAAGAATGTATTTCATCAAATAATTATATTATAATATGATCTAATATATCATAGTACAGAGGTCTTTAATGTTTTTCAGTTCAAGGACCCCTAAGATTAGAAACCCAGCACAGGGACCCCCTATAATAACATATTTTGTTGCTGGGCCAACAATAATGTGTATGGTGCCTATAATGCCATGTTAAAAAGTAGGCCATATAAGCTATTCAAATAATTGACAAATGTAGATGTTTATAGCACAGATTGTATTTATGTTAATGCATATTTTCTGATATTTAAATTTTTGAAAGAAAATAAGTTTGCGATCAAATAATTTGGAGGACCCCCTGCAGTACCTCTGAGGACATCCTAGGGGTCCCGGACCACTTGTTGAAGACCTCTGTCATAGAATATATGTCACTAAATAAATGTTGGTTACCCATATTAAAATAAAGGTAAAGAAATGTCCACTTATCTCTTATTTTTGACAGAACAGTAGTAATGTATCTCAGTTTCACTGTATAAAAACAGACTGCATCAACTGTTCTTCCCACATTTGCCAGCCCAGGCAGGACAGGCTGTACATTATATGCAAAATATAACATTAACTGAATGTAAACAAGGCAATTATAACAACAACCAGCATGGGATACATGAATACATTATAACTTTTACATACTAACTAAAACCCCACCGCATTTCGGGCAGCAACCCTTCCCACCCCAGCCAGGGACTATCTGGAAAGTTGTCCTAACATTCCAACAATTACTGTATAAACAATTACCTTTACTGTACTGACATACTGTAAGAAAGCCTAAATTAAAGTGCAAGCACAAATGGAACTTAAGTTAACAGAAAGACAATATATTCTTGTCAGTGCTCCCGTCTAGATCTCTCTCTCTCTCTCTCTCTCTCTCTCTCTCTCTCTCTCTCTCTCTCTCTCTCTCCCTCTCTCTCTCGTTGCACCACCTGTTCCCGCGATCAGAGATCAGCAGCGGCCTATGTCTCCCGAGTCCCGGCTCCTGTTGGCACTCGTTGGCAGATCGTCACCGTATTCTCACCTGATGCTCTACCTTGTCTAGTTGCCGAACCCTGCCTGTTTTGACCTACAATCAGCCTGATATTTTTTTGATTTACCGTTTATTGTATATAACGGATTAAAACCTTAGACTGCCCTTGATTGTGAGTTTGGATTGTGGACTTGTATTAAACTTTCTGAACTGTTACCGGCTTTTTGCGTGTGGGTCCTTTCTTCATAACCTGACAATTCTGGAGAATTGCTCATATTCCTCGTTAGCAGTGTAACTAATTACTATTTCCAAAACAGTAATAATATTACAATTACTAATCCAAGTAACTAATAGTAACTGCGTTACAAGAATGAGATGTCGGGTCCTAGCAAACCTGTCCAATCATCTCGTTTGAGAGGCTGCAATGTTTTCACTTTGGCTTATTGTTGACTCCTAAGGTTCATTATTGTTCCAATAAAAATGATTAATTTCAAAAATGAGCTGGCTACACAGGTTGTCATTTTTCGTAAGGGGTGAGGCAGGGTAGTGATTGTGAAAGTAATATAGTAATGTAACGAGTAACTTAACTAATTACTTTTAATACCCAGTAATAAGTAAAGTAATATTACTTTTTGAAGGTATAAGTAACTAGTAATTTATTACAATTCTTGAGAAACTTGCCCAATACTGATTATTATTAACACAAATATAATTCATACTAATATTATGTTATTGTATTTTAATATTCTTATTCAAGGTCAAGGTTATCTTAATTATACCGAAGGGACAATTGTTGTTACAGCCAGCATTAGTCACATGACAAACAGTAATAATAAGTGACAATAGACATGTGCAGATAACAAATATGACAGCAATATGCAACCTAAAGATCACATTGTTATTATAAAAGCCAATGTCAGCATGAACTAATTAGTTCTTAAAACGACAAGATATTGTCTAACTTAATGGTAAATGGACTGACTGCATTTATATAGCATATATAACTACATAACTTTTCTAACCTTCCAGCCACTCAAAGCGCTGTATAGCACTGCCTCACACTCACCCATAAACTGATGGCGATTGCTGCCATGCCAGGCGTGAGCCTGACTCCACCTTTAAAGTGTAGCTGCACCCCAGCTCTGAGCCTGACTACACTCACTCACTTTGAAAAATGCATCAAGGAGCTGAGTGAGGGGAGGGGCTGAGAGGGGGATCCCCATTAACATGTACATTAACATTTGAATTTGATGACGTATGAGCGTACTGAGTGTACTGATGAAAACCAGCCAGGTCCTGGGGTGATTTTTAACAGATAGGACGTGTAGTTCTGTTTTTAGCCCATTCCTCCTTCTTCTATGGTAAGTTTTTCATCAAAAAGTACAATGCTATTAGTGTTATATGAGACAGGCCTGTGTTTAAAGGTTCAACCAACATCCATAGGTGAGTGTCGGCACTCGGCAGCCATCTTTGAAATGCCTCCAGGCAGTTATTAGGAAGACCGTATTGAAATAAATGGGGAAAGAGCCATAACTGCCCTTTCAGTGGTCACGAATACATAAAACGTTTGGTGACTTTTCCCCAAAATAAGGTTTAAAAGTGGGACGGAGGAACAATTCACGGGAGGACCGTGATATGTTCCTCCAACTGTCAATATAGTGTTTCAGAAGTCTCCCATAGAGCCCCATTCAAAGTGGCATGTCTCCTCTATTTAGTGTCTCCGGTTCAACACTCAGACAGAGAGAGAAGGCTCCCTCAGTTGATCCTGACATCTCATTGTCAAATTGAGTGTTAGCTAGCTAGTTAGCCATTTAGCTGTTTGGTAGTTTCTAAGGATGCATTGAGTATTTTGGTAAATTCATTCAAGCTGATTAATCTCAATGCTTATCTACTAATAATGAAGAACAGTCTTAGAAGTTAAGAAACTGCATAGCACATTCACACATTGAATGTCTGGAAAAAGAAGCCACTGAAACTATGATTAATGCATAGAAATGATTAAGTAAGATGTGTGATATTTATATTTTCAAACATTCAGCTGCTTTAACGAAAAGGGGAAAATTAATGTGGTCAAAATGTAGAGTGCGGCTGACATGATCGGAGACTAAATGTATAATATAGCTGATCAATGAAAATCACCTGAAATGTCACATCTAAAACTTCCAACGTGGACTCATCGAAAGCCTGTCATTTGAGGCTGTGAAGGAACCCTATTGGACCAATATTTCCCAGAAACCCCTTGTGGTGAAAACTCTGTCTTCTGCCTCGCCACGCTTCAGCCTCGCTTGTAGAGACCAATACGTCACCACACGATGCAGTGAAGGAAGGGAGCCCTGGCTGCTACGTAAAGAGGGACTCCATGACGCTGCCACAACGAGGTGCACCAAAACAACACTATCTGTGTGCCCATCAGAGGGGCACATTTGCCACCTCAGCTGTTCAGATGTGGTGTGATGCAAGACAAAGTGGAAAGCAAACGCACGTGTTGTTGTTTATATGAAAGTCCACCCTTTAACTTTGAGATGTGAGATTGTGACGATGTTAAGATGGCATTCATATCACCCATAACATATTGGTTTTATGTGCAAAACAATAACAATAATAATGTCTCACAACTTTCACTTTGCATTTCAAGTTGGATAAAGCATGTGGTTAAGAACCAAAGACCCAGAAGAGCAGCTTTGACTGACGACTCTTTTCTCTCTCTCATAACACTGGCGTTTATATTCAGATAGGCAAGGATACTCATTTTTAAACAGCATTAAACAAATAAGAATAATGATCACATGATCGCTGACACAAACCGGTGACCGCACGTTCGCGTGTGCGTGAGTGTGCCGTTATTATATAGTTTTATGGTGTGTGTGTGCGTGCCTGTGTGCGCACGCGTGCGTGTGTGTGTGCGCACCTGCATATAAACATACTGAAATATGCAGCAAGAGGTTATGCATAAATGGAATTTCAGAGTTTCATTTTCCACTTTGTTATGCTTGCTCATGGATATTTTGGTTTCACTGTTGATGCACCGTACTGCACTTGTTTAGCTTACTAAGACCTAATGAGTAGTTTGATAAATAAGTTCCAATATTGGTTAAGTGCACGTTGAGTAGCACATTTATTATTATTTATTTGTACTATTCAGGGTGTGAATTATTTAGCCTCTCAGATAATACTGAGTATTGGGTAATAATGGGTAAGACCACCATTTGTTACAAGCGCCGTGATTTGTCATGCCCTACATCTTTACAGATGTGTGGCACAACGCAGTACACACACACACACACACACACAGGAAGAAGAACAAATGAAACATCACGGGGCGGTTTACCACCTTTCCACTTATATGCAATCCACACAAAACATTCACTTACATTCACCCGCTAATAATCTTCAACACCACATCCATTTTTAAACTGACGTACTTGTGACACTGACACATTGTTGGTTATCCATCTCACAAATATCGCAGCTTTCTATACTGCATTCTGCTAACGAGCATATCTTGAGGACACATACTAGGCCTAGTAGAGACAGCCATCCGTAGACATGTAGAAATAGGTTTTGAGAAACAGTGGAAGTTAACGTTGGATTTTCCGCTATTGAATATGGATGAAGTTGTGGTCGTGTGAGGCTTATTATGGGTCGCTTTGTATAGAAGCATCTGCTAAATAAGCTCATTGTAATTTTAAGTTTTTATTTTGTCTGTATACAGTAATATATTTCAATGCCTTAGTGCCTTGTCTATGAAAGAGTGCTATATAAATAAACTTGACTTGGTCACAATGCATTATCTTTGGCCGAACATCGGCATTAAGACTTTAATTTGAGGGGACAAAGTTTAAGGTTTAACAAAATTGCAACACCCTGACCAAATATATAAAGCAATGTATACACAGGTGCCCCCCCCCACACACACACATATACAGAGAGATGGCACAATGATATACTTCACATCAAGACATGCAGTCATTTCCAACCAGGCCTTAATTCCAGAATTAGAATTTCATAATTGAGGGTTTCTGTGAAAGCAGAATTCATGACACCATAGTCCTTGGTACACAATACCAAGAAAGCACAACTCAACATCCTCCCTCTGGGGTTACGCATGGTAAAACTAATTCTTTAATTGAATGACTGTATGTACGCTCAACACATGCTCACACACAATTATTTTTTCACAAAATGTGCTGATACAAAGTCGGGAACACTCATTTTGATGGTTTGATAGCCTACAATGTGCGAAGGGTGTCGCCCAGTAGGAAATGATTGATATGATCATCAATAGGATGTACAGTTGCTGAGATTTTCATCTATATGTATTCCTTGTCTTCCTTTCTCTATCCGTTCTGCTCTCTACTGTCTGTTTTCTGTCACAACTGAAGGTATGTGGGTGTTAGCCCTTATGAGACAGCCGCAGTGTGAACACACACATAGATTGGCGCGCTAGCATGTTAGCGTTGCATTAATTTGCATTCCGTACGCAGCGACACCTTTACGGGTGTGCAAATGAGCGCAAGACCTGCACCGCAGAGAGAAACTCATTATGTCACAGATACACCCACGTGCACAGCAGGCATGCGCATCTGTTCACAGATAGATAGACATTCATTTGTGCACCGTGCGGTAGATATAGACACACTGAAGAAGATAAAAAATAAACACTATTAACCGGAGCATAGTCGACTCGGGGGCTTCCCATAAATTGGTTACTGCTGACTCAAGTATCGGTTATATTGATTTATAGAATTACAAGCAATTCATATGGTGACCAAATTTACTGCTGTGTGTGTGTGTGAGAGGCCGATGGGTTGTTGAGTCAGTATGTTCATTAACAAAGACCATTTCCCAACCTAGTCAGAGAGTGCCGATAGTTTAGTGTTGATTTGTAGCTGAGGGCAGGGCAGCGCATTCTACAGCAGACTGTCTTAAATTACCTAAAGTAATCCTGGTGAACCCTGGTGAGCGTTGACTGACCGTGACTTCCATGTCCACTGATCCATGTAAATGCCAACCCCCCCCCCCCCCCACCTCCTCGATCCCATGGCCGTGTCACGTGTCAATTCTAAAACTTCCACTATGGACTCATCAAACAGCCTGTCATTTGGGGCTGTGAACGAGCCACATCGCACGATGAGCATTTCCCAGAAAACCCTTCTGCTGAACACGGTTCAACTGTGGAGACACACACTCTCTCTATCTCTCTCTCTCTCTCTCTCTCTCTCTCTCTCTCTCTCTCTCTCTCTCTCTCTCTCTCATCACCTCAGCCTGGCATACATCCAGGAGAGACCAATACGTCACCACACGATGCAGTGAAGGAAGGGAGCCCTGGCTGCTACATACAGAGGGACTCCATGACGCTGCCACGAGGTGCACCAAAACAACAAATAATCTTCCTGCCCATCAGAGGGGCACATTTGCCACCTCAGCTGTTCAGAAGATGTGGTTTGATGCAAGACAAAGTGGAAAGCAAATGCACGTGTTGTTGTTTATATGAAAGTCCATCCCTGAGCTTTAACGTTGACTGTTCATTCATAAAATAAAGGTCATTATACAGTTGAAACGGCATTCATATATTCATTAAGTTAGACCGATATAATTTAATTTATTGTTATTGGTACGATATGCTATCAGTCCATTGAAGAACTAATTAGTTCCTGCTGACATTGGCTTTTATAATAACAATGTTATATTTATGTTGTGTATTGCTGTCATATTTGTTATCTGCACGTCTATTGGTCACTTAGTTATTATTACTGTTTGTCATGTGACTAATGCTGGCTGTAACAAAAATTGCCCCTTCTGGATAATAAAAGTAACCTTGACCTTGAATAATATTAAAACACAATAACATAATATTAGTATGAATTATATTTGTATTAATAACAATATACTATAATAACAATCTGGAAACAATATTGTTTTATTAATACTGCACTCCATGATATTAACAATGGTAAAATCCTACAATTATGTGTCATCACCACAAACTGTTCTTCACAATATAACCCAAAACGAGACCTAAACAATGGGTGGAGTAAGTGCAGTGAGAGATAGAAATTTCCCCTTACATGTAAATGGTATGATGAAGCATGTTAACCCAATGTCTTCCAGTAAACACCCTCCTACCAGGTATATCAAGCTTTTTGAATATAAGCAAGGTCAGAGCTCAGTCCACAGTATAGCTTATCATCAACTGGCCTCCTCCTGCCAAGAACCTCCAGAAGAAAGAAGAAAAGCAGCTCCTGCAAGCAATCACAGAATTAGCAGAATTCTCCTGAGTGCAACATTACAGGCTTTCCTCTCCAGCAGCATAATCAGAGGGTCCACGACGAGACGTCATCATGACTCCCATCGCTCTCCTCCTGACCACACTGGCTGTGATGGGCCTATCTGTTGACAATGCCTGGTGCGTTCCCACGTGCAACAACCAGTGTTGCCGATTTGTGGAGGGCTTCCCCGTCAGGCTCAGGGCTCTGCGGGAGGACTTTTCCCAGATCAGAGACTATTATGTAAGTAGCCCAGTGCACTTATTATCAGTCAAAAATGGATATTGTAGTGGTTTTACAGCATATTATAGGCTTTAAACATCGTGACTCGTTGTTTTGCTACAACCGTTTCATTTTCTTGCAGGAGGCCAATGACGACGTCGATAGCGCACTTCTGGATCAGAGCGTCGAAAACTCCTTCAAAGTTAGTATCGAAACTACTGTAGCCTGTAGGCTGTCTATAAAAATAATAAATAAATAAAAAGTGTTTAACCGTCATACCAGTCGGTGGCCAAAGTATAACAACAGATATGTCCATCTTCAACAAGGATGGCCCTGAATTAAATTACAGAACGTTATAGCTTTCATAGACCGCATCGAGTCGACACTGCACATAAACACATACTCCGCTTTAAGGCTACATAACTAGATGCCAAATAACGGGCTCTCCTGTGCTGTCTTACAGGGTGACTATGGCTGCCACGCAATGGATGCCATTCTTGACTTTTACCTTAGAGCAGTATTCCCGACAGCGATGATCAAAGTCCCGGAGGAGAACAGTGAGGACTACAAGCCTCACATGGAGTCAATACAGCAGATCTTCGCCGACCTTAAGAGCGATGTCACCAGATGTGTAAGTACGGAACAAAACGCGGGTTGAAGCCTACCACATATTAATAGAACTAACCGGTGCGATTGAATTGTCTGGCGTGTAGTGTAGTGTACTACTCAGTTGGAGCGCACTTCTCTATCATACGGATCCACCGTAATAGGCTACTGGGCGTGGGTTGCACTTTAGTCTTCCCCCGTTTAGCGAGTAAACTAATTGTGGTGATATTGCAGCCAATGCCTTGTACGACAATTTGCGAATTGCTATCGAATACTAGCGCAATAAATGTAATTCATGCAGTCTTTCTAAGAGTAAAAACAGACAAGAGGCGTGCATCGGGCATTTCTGGGATGTCTGTCAATGTGCATTGGGTTACAATTCATGTGGTTGGCCAATGTGTAGGCTATAAATTTCTCATTTTTATTTGCAAAATACCTAAATATTTAACCGACATGCTCGGCGCCCTTTGTGACAACAGGCCGGGGAGTTACGACCGTATTGCATTAGAGGAGATTCCTACTGCAACAGACAGTGATTGACACGGTTCTGCAAAATAACTGTCAGATGTGCTCACAAACGTTAATATGCTGCGGTGTTAAAGAAGTAAACTTCTCTTTTTCTCCATTTCTCCATACAGAGACATTACTTCTCTTGCAAAACGCCTTTTGACATTGCACACTTGAAATCAACATATAAGCAGGTGAGCTTCACAACATAGCCAGAATAAAAATGCATTATCATCAAGCTGTAACCAGGGGGCGTGCACTCTACAGATAACGTTTATTTGTTTATTTTTAATCCGCAGATGCAGGATAAAGGAGTTTATAAGGCCATTGGCGAGCTGGACCTGTTCTTCAACTACATCGAAATATACCTGGCTTCTAAACGACGAAGTCATTAACCCATGTCAACTCATGTCCACTCCCCAACGATGTCATGAACATCTGTGTCTAGAGATATCACCTGACCTGAAGACATGGCTTCTGGCATCATTCTTGTGCCAACACTTTTACTGTTTGTAAAGTTTGTCTCTGGATTCATGTGAATCCACACAAGTGCAGTTCAAGTCACATCTGCACAAGTATCTTCTGTGATGGATATTATATAGAAGATATACAGAAGATACTGTATCAGTATCTTCTGTGATAGATATATTAGTTTTATATTGAAATATTGTGCCTATTCAGAAAGAACAGTGCTAATTGAAAATACAAATTTTTACCTCAGTATATTGTATATTTAAAGTTATATTTATTTATTTTAAAACCACCAGAAGGAATGATGTGAAAATGTATTTATTTGTATAAATGGTTTTGTAAATAAAGTTATTGCTGATTAAATAATTTTTTTCACTGCGTCATGTAAACACGCGCGCACGCACACACGCGCGCACGCACGCGCACACACACACACAAAATTCCATAATGCAACCAGATGCTTGCAATCTGCAGACTCATAGTCTAACACACATCATATCCTGCAGTGTTTCTGTGTACATGTGGGGAACTGTTTGTCTTTAACTCTTCGGGCTGCGGCACAAACCTCAAACGTGACCCATATACATCAATTACCAGCAACCAGGGCTGCAGTTCCTATCTTACTGTAACCAACTATAGCCAGCTTTACCCTCATGCCATAGACACAGACACAAAACAGAAGTAACACCCCATGCAAGAAAAATAAAAGCGGTAAAAGCAAACATACAGGCCAACATATCTGTTTTTTCAAATGTTTTTCTTATGGACACATTCCAGACGGCTTGGCAGTTAATACCCTGCGCTGTCAAATACATGGAGCTACAATACAAATGTTTATGCTTTGTCATTTGATAATTCAAAGACAGGTGAAAATATTAACTTAAAAGCAGCAAAGCATTTGAGTTAGTTTCCTGCATTACACTAAAAAAAAAAAACAGCACTACTGTGAATAATATAAAATCTGCCACGTGCATATGAGGTTTTGTAGGCTCTGTAGGTTTGCTACATAACAACCCTACATATTATGTAGGTCTAAATCGAATAAAGCTTTATTCATACTGTGGCATGCACGGTGTGCACTTCTGAAATATACACATTGGTCTTCTCCATGTGTGGCCTACACAATGGCTGGAAAGATTAGGTCAGGACAGAGCATTGATCAAAAAACATTATTTTAAGAATAGGCATTGGCTAGTTGGCAAGCTCAACTGCTGAATAAAGCAGAATTAAAAAATAAAATAGACTATTCCGGAAACCTCCTGTTCTAAAATTAACATGTCACGTATGTAATGTGCTGGGCACTTCTCTTTAGTTTAGAAGCAGTTTATTCAAATACAGTGGTGTGGAATCAGGCCCTTCAACCCCTTCAGAGAAGGGATGACAAAAATTAATAAGACAAGAATAAATTATTAAATAATGTTTACATTTTATTCAAATGTATTACAGTTTAATGTAATTTTAGTTTTATATTTTATATAAATAAACATACAATACAGAAGTACATTTGAAGTAGCTTA
>JAODUK010002392.1:0-12127 GCA_027564635.1 Typhlichthys eigenmanni | reverse complement strand
ATCAAGCTCACATTCTCTCTCACACACACACACTCGCACACACACACACACACACACACACACACACACACACACACATACAAGACCATGTGCTTCTAATCAAGTCCTTGGTGGTCTTCTGTCTCTTTGCATACATGTACTTTCTCTCTCGTTGTTAAATGCTTGTTATTTGTTAGCTTAATGAGAATACATGCTTTGTGAATGTTCTGTGAGTTATGTTTCCACACATTATGCTAAAGATAAGCAGTAATTCCGTGTGAAATAAATAACATAGGGTTTAGAGTTAATATATAATATATATAAATATGATAATATGGAAATGGAATATTTTCTCAAAACATTTTCTCCTCAGAATAATATGAAATAATATGAGAGAGCAGAAAACATGAGGGGGTCGATTAGCTCGAAACAGTGACTTATTGGAGGGCATCGCACCAAATGGGAACCAGAGACTGAGATGTCAAAACTGCAATAGATTTATACTGTACCTGCTCACCCGAGAGCTGCCACACATACACTCACTCTGAGAAGTAGGAAGGGGGGGTATAGGCAAGATGTCACAGTTCATACAGTTCAAGAAGATTTGTAAAAAGAGGCCTACTGAGATGATCGAAAGATGGCAAAAGAAGGAAGGGGATGGACCCCACGGAGAATAAAATATGATCAGCTGGGTCTTATTTTGAGTTTTTGAAACACATACAGAATTCGCCGTACATCTGCCCTCCGCATGTTCTCATGGACTCTGATGGTGGCCTGCCACTCTGCCTATGGCCTCTCCTACAGTATGTGCACATGTTTCTGCTGGGTACAGTTAGCTCACTTGCGTCTAGTAAACAGTCACTGCCGTTTTTGCAGATATGAGACAAACAACGATGTTCATTTAATAATGGTGTGATTGGGAGCGCATCCCGTTCACTTCAATATCTAAACAGGTAAAAGTACAGAGCTGCTGAATTGCTCTACATGGAAGCTGCTCTGAATTAGGCCCTCTCCCCCCTTTTTGCAGACTTTAAACCCTAATCCAACTTTAACTCTCTTATAAATCAAAGTAGCCCAGGTGGTATAATTTAAAGAATTTGACATTTGCTTCTTTTCATCGGCCCAGTCAGCCTCTCTCTCTCTCTCTCTCTCTCTCTCTCTCTCTCTCTCTCTCGCTCTCTCTCTATCATGTTAAAAAAATAGAAGCCACTGCACACACCTGCGCAAGGTTACTGTACAGGTGTGTGCAAAACAATGCATGCTCCAAAACAATGCATCTGTTTATTTAGTGACTATGGCCTCATACGAAACAGCACCTAGAATCAGTTGTAAAGTCTTTATGGGTGTGTAGGCTTTATTAAATGCAGAAACCATGTATAAACTGCTTAAGGTAGAGAGCATCTTGCTGATTGCATGTGCTGTGTTCATCAACCCTTTATCAGTTGGACAACACTTTCTTTATCAGTTGGACAACACTTTCCCTTTTTGACTTACTAGCACAAAAACAGACACTCGTTTTTATGCTGTTTGCCACATCATTTTAGTTTGATGATGTTTTCAAATTTCTTTACAATACTGTACCGTATACCTCGTTTGTGGCTTGCCAATGTACATTGTAACATGCTATTGATGTTTTCCCCTGCTTCACTATCCACTCTCATCCGTTCTCTGACGGTGAAAATAGAGGTATAGACATTATGCTAACCAGACTTCTTTTCGCTATCCAAAACTAAAGCAAAGATGCAAGTGTAACATTCCATTACATGCATCTCTTGCTGTACCGCACTTGGAACAGCTACCTGACTATGTACTGCCGTGATGTTGATGGTTGATGTTAGGGTAACGAAGGACAGTCACCAGCAACTTTTTCACTGAATCGTGAAAATGATTGTGCTGTACATAATAATGTCAAAGCAATACATAATTCTAGTCTATTGTTTAAAATAAACTGTGCTTGGCAGGGGAAGCAGGATGTTAAGATGTAATTCTTGAATGCTCGACTATTCGGGATGACCCGTAGCTTCTACCAGCTCTCTTTTAGAGAAGATGGCCACATTCAAAATATTCAGCTAACTGAGTATTGCTGTTAATTGTCTTGTCTTGGTCTTCATTATGCCTTCAGCTAGAGTGATTCTGTGTTCCACTGTAATGATTATTTGGCTCAGGAATAAAAGGATCTAAAGACAATGTTGATCTCTAGCCCAACATGCAAGGCCGGCCCATGCTACAGGCATGAACTAGGTGGGCAGGCTGCTGCAGCTTGACTGTGCGGTGAAAGAAAATTCAGGAGGTAGTGCTAACAACTTGCCAAAACGCTCAAATATTGCCTTCCTAGTCCCACAAAACCCTCTCCCGATAGATTAGTGTGATAGTGGCAATAGCAGGGTCGCACATTGGTGATCCATGGAGAAGGATCAGTAAAACCATGTGCAAGTACTATGACGAGAAGTGAGCAGAGGGCTATAGTGTGCGTGTCTGCACATAGATTAGTCACAGGCTGCTGTTGGTCCCAAATGCTCTAACTGGTCTTATCTAAAACTCAGCTAGTCATTATTAAAGGGTCAAATGCACCATCAGTCTGTGCGTATGTATCGCCATTCACGGGCAAGCACATCCAGATGTGTGTTAATATGAGTGCGTGCAGAGTAAGGCCCCACAGCAACCTTTGATAGAAGACACAGACACACACACACACACCAGAATTAAAAGAAAACCAACATGAAAGCCCAGTCAGGAGGAACACCTCAGGCCCCCACAGGAAGCCCTCCGCTACAACATGTGTATTGATAAAACCGGTCCCCCCATCTGCCCTGAGGCGTTTGATAGCCATCTCCTCCCCTCAATGGGTTCCTACTCAGCAGTATTACTGGCCCCTAGAGAAACTACATAATGGAGTTAGGGACTCTACGCTCCAGATAAAACACATTTACCCACATTGTATGAACTCTCTAGTGCCAGCTCCTTAGCTGGTGGGCATGACCACATGCACACACACACGCATGCACACACACACACACACATGCCCATACACATACATACACACACACACACACTTTTACAGCTGCATATTGAGTGTGCTAAAATAGGCCCACTATTGCTGTATTGCGTGTAACTGTATGTGTGTGTGTGTGCGAGTGTGCGTGTGCATGTGTGTGCGTGTGTGTGTGCGTGTTCGTGTGCGTGCGTGCTTAAGTGAGTGAGTGTGTGTGCATGTGTGTTTCTGGTAGTTCTAGCATCTGGAAAACCACACAACTGCCATCTGCACACAAACACACCCACACACACACACACACACACACACACGCACACACACACACAATACACATGCTCTCTCATACACAAGCATTTCAAGGACCACAATCTCTAATGTTTCTTGTATATCGTCATCAATCAATCGTCAAATCTCAAGGCATCTCTTTAAGGACTCAAACATAAATGTACACTGGCAACCATCTTTTTAAAGTCCTTCCCTCATAGTTCCAGTGGCACAGATAAGGTTCTGGATCAAGTTTGAGCCCCACTTGACCTGGAAACCTGGGTGCAGCAACCAGACCTTTCTCTGCCTGAATAGCAACCAGTGATGGGATAATATTTAACTAATTTTAGGATGATGCTGATGTACCGCATAATGTATGGTGACTTGCTAGGTCATGATGGCTCTCAAATCTTTTGATCTCCGCTCTGGCCCCCAAAATGTTGAAGCTTGCGACAACCATCATGTGGACATGCGTATGGATCACGGGATTAAAATAAACATGTTTATCATGCACACAGTTCTTTTTATAAAAGATGGAAAAAGGCAAATGTAGCAATCTATCAAGTAAAGATTGGTGTAGAGTAGACCCTTCTTGTGTCCTGACCCACACGTTGAGACCAGTGCAGAGAAACCTGACAATATGGCGTACATTGTGAGGTAAGGATGACTTTCTAGTTTCTCTAATGTTCTGAGTGCGTGCGGCTGCTGCCTCCTTGTTGACAGTGTACATATAAAGTCTGAACCACTGTGAGTGTTCTTCATGCTCAACAACAAACAACCCCCGGGATAGAAATCTAGTCCCAGGGGGGCTCTCTCTCACTCTCACTCTCTCTCTCTCTCTCTCTCTCTCTCTCTCTCTCTCTCTCTCTCTCTCTCTCTCTCTATCTCTGTCTCTCTCTCACTCACTCACTCACTCAGTCTCACTCTCTCTCTCATGTATAATGATGACAGTCTCTGTGGTGGGATTTACATTCTCGGTTAGTTCCATTGTGTCCTCTGGCTGGCGGTCAGATCATCTTTATCCCCGTGGGAAGAGTCTCCACCCTGATCACTGCAACCACTTAGTCAGCCTTCAGAAGTGGTCCTGCATGGACAGAAAATAACTGCACACCAGATGATGCAACAACAATTCTTCCCTTCTTTCGCATGTCCATAGGACTGCATGCTCACTTTTTATTTTTATTTCATTGCATTTTTATTTCATTGCATTAATCTGCCAGTTTATTTTCATTCCATATATCTGTGTTACAGTTTTGTGTTATCACTAACACTAATGTATATTTAATGAAGGTAAGGCCTTTATTGCAACTTTACTGCAAGTTGACTTTGTTGTGTTCATTGCACAACTTGCATTCTATTCTAAACTTTTATTAAACCCATAAAATACAATATTGTGCATCAATATATTCTGTAATACTGTATATACAAATTAATTTTAAAAAACATTAACAAGTTGTGAATTAAATATCAACTTTTCTGTCTTGGCTTATTTGTCTTTTGGTTATCTTTTACATTTCTCACCCCTTATACTGTACTTTCTGAATAACGCACATGAAAAGCCTTCGATGTTGTACCTTTTAGCATAGCTAAATCTAGTTCTCCCAGTATACACTATTGGCAGACCTAAAGGTGTAGTAAGGCATGCTGGAGAAAGATTGTTGATATTCATCTCCCTTCAATGTCATATGAGTGCTCCCTCAGAAGCTATGCCCCTCCAACATTGGACATGCATTGCCAAGGCTGGGATTGCGTTGTGTGGTGTTGTGATTTTCCATTTCCAGGGTCAGATTTCCTTTGAACACTCAAACAAAATGGGCAGCTATAGTGGACTGTGAGGAGATGTTCACTGAATAAAAAATAAAAAATAAATGCAATAGCTACAATCACTTATATCACCTTAAAACACCCCTCTGATGAACAGAAAGCAGGTCGCATGCACTGTGACGCAAACTTTGTGATCTCACTGATGTTTCACAAGAGACCAGCGGGAGAAGGGCGAATCAGTTGAAAATGGTAGATAGGAAATACAAGGGAGACTCGAGGGAGAAGACTTGGGGAAAGAATAAAGACATGAGGTTCTGGTGTAAGGCGGTTTTGAATTTGCGTGAGAGAAAGGTGGGGTATGAAGAAAGACAGAGAATAAAAGTTGGACGGCAGTAGTCTAGAGTTCTACACACAATTTCCACAGGCAGTGTTTCTAGAATTTGATTGAAGAAGTGTTGTCAATCACCTTCCATTATAACTAACCTAATAATGCTATGGAAAACTGGCAGCACAGTATCATTAGTTTGATCATATTTCGTTGTGTCCTTCGTATTCAGGCTAGAGCTAGAGTGTAGTTTTAATTTCCAAGGATTAATAGCACAGGAATGTAATCATAATTAACAGCATGTTATGGATATTGTTCCTTGTGTCTAGAGTCTAGATAATGGTGGACATCTTACACATCCCATAAGTCAACTGGTGCTGTGATTGAAACATCACTCACAAAAACAGAACAATTGATTCATATCATATAGTAAATGGACTGCATTTATATAGCGCTTTTCCCACCTTTTGGACAGAATTGCCTCACATTCACCCATTCACACACCGATGATTGACTGCTGAAAGGTGCGACCAACCACCGGGGGCAGTTAAGGTTAGGTGTCTTGCTCAAGAACACCTCGACACTTGCTGGGAAATGTAGTTGTGGAATGTTGTGGTTTTACCTTTAAAATTATGAGGTGTTTACATTGGGGGAAAAAACAGGTATTGGCAAATAGAACAATCCATTTGGCTATCTCAGCTTTTTTGAAAGCTTGTTTTGCTATAGAAAAATTGCCTGGCTACAACACATTGTATAAAGTAAATATAATTTACAAATCTACAAAATGTAAGTCAAATGTAATATTGACAGATGCCACATGAGGATGTGTTCTGAGTTCATGTCATCTCTCTCTCTCTCACTCTCTCTCTCTCTCTCCTGCTCTCTCTCTCTCCCTGTCTCTCTCTCTAGCATGCACACACACAAACACAATTCATATAGGCCCTTCTGTACCTATCTGATATATCTAATGGTCCATGGTGTCCAAAAGATACAGACTAAGCCCTACTGACAGGATGGATTAACACACAGACCTTAGACAAGTGGTGCACGACAACTGGTTAATACATGGGACACCATAGCTAAAAAGTGTGTGCATGTGCGGTTGAACAAAACAATGTATGTGTGTGCCGAGGCATGTGTGTGGCAGGTCATAACCGTTTATTCCTAATGTGAACAGTCTTCTTTACTGTACAGTGAGGCAAATAGACAGAAAAAAGTGTATATGTGTGACTGTCTGTTTATGTGTCTGTCACATATTAACGGTATCATCTCAGATTGTCTCTTTTGCTTTGCTTCCTTTACAGTAACACATTCATTTCAATATTAGGCTATTTGTCTCCACCTGTTGGTGACCAACAACAGATCACTTGCCACATGTATCGATTCAGCATTTTAGAACAAAATAATATAGCCTACATCTTCTTTTGAACTTAATATGGACAAAACATTTTCTAAATGTAAAATTCACTAAAGTCTTCCTGGATGATGAATGAACCCAATCCGTGTACAAAAGTAAAACTAAAAGTAAAACCTCCATTTTATTTGTGTCCACTGTGTTTCATGTTCACATAGCATCACACAGAGTTAATTTTACACATGTGAAGTAGAGTAAATAATCTGGTGGTGAATGTATTGATGGCTGTATATGATGATAGGAAGATATTGGAATATTAACAGGATGTAGTATTGTTATGCATTTCAATAGAAGCAACAATGTAACGTCTTCAGTCTCATTATAATAAACACATACAAATAAAATTATATAAATAAAATTAAAATTAAATTCATTATATGGGGGACATTTTCAATTTATACTAATTAAACAATGCAAAAAAAAAAAAGGTCAGACAAATTAAGACAAATTGGAATACTTTTAAAACAACTAGAGACTGGATATGTCTCCTTAAATCTTTCCTGCAATTTTACTTTAACTTATTTTCTTCAGTGATGTAAATGTAAAATGTAAAAAGTTGTAAATCCTTAATAAAACATTTAAAGGAAGGCTTCACATTTTTCCTTTTGCTGCAATAGAGCATAACAGTGACCGCCCGCTTTTTTAGGGGCTCTGGTGCTGGAAGAATAATTCCCAATAATTTTCGCCATTGACTTTTCGTAAAATATTTATTTAAATAGTTTTAAGGCTGGAACCAAGCCATCCATAAAAAAGGCAAAGGTAAAGTGAAGTAACCATGCGCATCCGATAACCCATTGCGAATCCCAGAAAATGCATATTCCTCATTGGTTCTTCTAAATTAGTTATCATATTATGTATATTATACCATTATAATAGTATAATTCAATAGTTTTCTTATAATTTGTACTTCTAACATAAACAATCGTACTTTTCAGCGCCAGAAAAAACAAAATCCTTATAATAATGGATCTGGCAGTACTGTTGTTAATGTTGATATATATTTGTTGAAAAAAAGTTTTATGCCTGAGTGTAACAGTAGTCATAACAATAATAACATAACGATAGCAATAATGGCAATTAATATATAGTCTAATGTGTGTGTGTGTGTGTGTGTGTGTGTGTGTGTGTGTGCGTCACTTTAGCATTGTGGGTACTGTAGTAATTATCCGTGATTTAGCGAATAAATCATGTTTATCTAAAACAATGTTGATATCATAGGAACTTGTGGCTTATACCTGAGTATATACCATTGATCCACAACCTTGTAGCTGTTTGGCTTGGTTCCGAGCTTAGAACATTTTTCCGAAAAGTAAACAGAGAAAATTAATGGGATATTTACTTCCGGAACCTCACTGTTATTTTTACCCATGCACCCTGGCCTGCCTCTGTTAAATTCCATTATCTCTGATGCTACGTCATCTTCTTCTTCATCTTCTTCTTCTTCTTCTTCTTCTTCAAAGTTTTTTACCGGTAGTTGTAAAATATGCATTACCGCCACCCACTGACAACGTTAACTAAAAGGCAGAAAATGTACAGTATGGGGAAATGTTCAAATCTTAGTTGTAATATATTCAAAATAAATCGGCTAGATATACTGTATTCTAAAAAAAAATCAAAAAAACATAATCAGTACTGTAATAGGTTCATAACAAACCAATAAGAAAGGGTAACGTGACGTCACATCCTCACTGTCATGGCTTTTATTTTCGACTAGTAGTTGTGGTGGTAATCTGTCATTATTAATGACAGTGTTCTTTGTTTTATGCCACATTTCAAAACGACGTCTGTTAAATCCAATGTAGGTCATATTCAATACATTTTAATTTGCTGATAAATCAAAGTACGGTAGCAGATGTAGTGTTCAATATATGCTCAGCTAGGCTACTTCATGTAGGTAGGTAGGGACCTATGATGTCTTGTAAATGTAATAAATATTACGTTACGAAGCAGTTAGTATAAATGCATTTAGGTTGTGAAATAATGATGAACGGTAATTGCTATAGGCATATGTGCAAGTGTAATCTTAATTTAACAATGGGCAATTTCGTATTGAGTGTGTGTGATTTCACATGAGAATCTCACTTTGTTTACACAGTGATGGATCCCGTAGATACCGGTACTCCAGAAATGAAGGATCACAGTAGCAAACAAGATGGCCACAATGTCACATCGTGGGTATCTGTGACTTACAAAGGCCTCTGGAAGGTTGAGAAGAGGAGTATTCAGACATTTCACACTAATTCCAGTGTTGGAGCAGGTGGCTGTATGTTGCTATACTTGTACAGTATTATTAAAGGGCTAGTGTGTATATCTGCAGGTTTCTGAGCTCCTCTGTCAATTTGACTTTAGCTTTCGGACGTTGCATTCCTTTACGCTCCCTCTGAACGACGCCGCCAGTTGGCCTTTATGGCCTGCAGTCTTGTGTGAATGTGTATATGTATTACTATAAGATGTGTGTGCAAGTGCACAACATTTTTTTTGTTAATTTCGTATCTCCTCAAGGAGACAACAAGTCCTCTTTTGTTGCCTCTATCACCGGAGAATATCCATACACATTTAAAACAGAACAAATGTATGGCCATTTTTTATTATTATCTGGACCACCTGATTTTGATCATTTGTATACACACCCGTTCAACTTTGCTAAACATACCATAGTGGTGCTAAATTATTGTGTGAGCTTTACTGGTAGAGTTTTATTTTCATGTTACGCTGGCAGTGCCACTTGCATTGAAGAAATCAAATACTTAAACAAGCTTTATAGACCAATAATTAAAATAATATTAAAATCTACCATTTTGGAAATATCTTAACATTTATAGTGATTTTGTCCTTTTTTGTCCATGTGGCAACAGCGTTTCTAATGCAATGTTTCCCCCACTCAGCTTGCTTAAAAATTGACCAGCCAAGGATGGGCTCATTGTGTCAAGTCCGGGTATGTCTTAAAGCAGACCTTGATGAGGGCGGGGCATCTGGTGAGGAGCTACCAGCTAGATCTGATCATCCAGCTACTGAGCTCACAGTTGTACATTGTATACCTATTGCATGCTCGGCAAGCTCTGTGCTGCGGGTTCCACTTGGTGATTGGACAACACTGCGCCTAGGGGAGGGACAATGCGATATCATTGAGGCTTGTGTTGAAGGAATGAGAGCAGAAGAAACATGCAAGGTAAGAAGAGACACACAAGACGACAATATATTCAGTATATTTAATTTTACTTTGTATGTAGGTTTAGTAAGGTGTAATAATTTGCTGATCTTAATGTATTTTCTCTACAGATACTATTTTCTCCATTGGAAAATACACAAGAAGAGAGAAAACCCCCTTTATGTGCCACTGTGGAACTACAGTCGTTTACCCCCGGCAAGGAATCCTGGCAGATGTCTTCTAGTGAAAAGTGGGAGTGGGTGAGGTCACACAAGGAGAGGGGGCGTGTGAGGTTCAGGAGCGGGGATGTGTGGGGTGCTGCGGACAGCTACAGCCGAGCACTCAAGCTACTCATCCCTCTGCAGAGCCACGTGACTGAGGTAAAGACAAACGAAGAAGAGCAGCCAGTAGAAGAGCAGAGGATGATCAATACCAGTGATGGAACACACAAGCATCCCACAGATGCCGGCATTCCTACAGCTAATGAATACAAAACCATCAAGGCAGAGCTTCACTCTAACCTGTCTCTGTGCCAACTCAAACTGAACCAGCCGGAGCGAGCCAGGGCGAATGCTGTTAAGGCCACACGGCTGGATCCCAGTGGTGCTAAGGCCTGGTACCGACTTGGCCAAGCCTGTCACACGGTGAATGATTTGGACGAAGCCAGACGGGCATTTAGGAGACTGTTGGAGCTACAGCCAGACTCACCTGCAGCTATTAAGGCACTGAAAGATGTGACTAGCAAAGAGAAGGAGACAAATGCACAGCTAGGACAAAGACTCAGTAAAATGTTTAGCTAGAGTTTGTAATACAGACATATGTGTCTGTCACAGTGGTTAACTAAATGTGAAGTGGTTTTCATAATTTTAATTGCTGCCTTATCTAATAACAAAGGCAATTTTACAGACGCAATGGCATTTTACATTTGTGGTTGAACATTATACTATAGTTAATATTTGAATTTCAGACATAAATCTGACATTGGCCATCTGAATGTACATTTAAAAATATATAATAAAAAAACGGTATACACACAATACTGTACATGCACTTACTGTACTGCAAAAAAATAAAAACCACACGGGGTCAGGATCATTTTTGATTGTTAATGCTGTCACTGACCGCAATCTTTAAAAAGTGTTAAAATAATACAGCAGAATTAATTAACAGGCCTAATTAAATATTTTAAAAAAGAAAAACAATGACTGCTATGTGGAATTGGTTTGTATAAAATACTGAAACCCGGTATCGAACCAGGGACCTTGACATCTTAAATCTAATGCTCTGGCGGTGTAATAAATGTGTAATTACTTCGGTAGACTTTTTGCTATATGTATATGTACTGTAGCCTACGATAAAAAGTGGTATCAGTTTATTTTGGTACTCTTGTCATCAACTTTTTGATATACTGTGCCGGTACGGTACTCAAATATCTACCATACAGGGGTCTTAAGTTTGTTGTTGTTTTTTTTGTTTTTTTGCTAGGCTACCTGTACTGTAACATGTACCTTACTGTAAATTAAATAAGTAATTGCGTGCGGTAGTGTAACATGTTCTGTGTCGTTTCATGCAGCAACATGGCTTCAACCAAGTCTCACAAAGCCATGAGCGATAGTGAATGGCTTGGTCGTCTGAAGAGCTTTGCCCAAACTGGAGTTTGGGCATCAAGAGAGGGTAACAGACCTGCTCCCCGTCAAAAGAAATGGCATGATATTTATCAGAAGGTAAATTATTATGAGTCATTGTCTAATAAACTGTTAATACACTGTGTTATCTGTGTTAATGTGCACTGGTTAACAATGTATTACACAATGTGCAATGTAATATACAATGTAATATAAAAACATGTTGAATTATGGCTGTTATATGAGTAACACTACCATACTGTAGCTATAGCCTCATTAATGGTTACAGATAGAAAAGTGTCCTCTGCAACTAAGAGGGCAGACCACTCTTTTGAAGGAAGCCCAGAGGTGTGTTTGTGGATTTCACAAGGTAATGTCACAACCTATATTTTCAATTTCCATAAATAGATAGATGTGTTTGCAATATGTCTTTATATTCAAATCACATTAGGAAGACTATAATACTTTATGTATCGTATATCGCTATGCACGTGTCATAGGTTGAACCACCAGCCAAAGGTGATGCACCAAAGAGCACCTCTGGTCAGAGCACACCTGCCTCCAGTGATCTCTCAAGTCCTACAAAGAGGTTCAAACTAACACTGTCAATGGTAAG